>JABUQX010097414.1:12500-14884 GCA_015478945.1 Trachelipus rathkii | reverse complement strand
GAGATGCGACGGCATACTTCAGTCGAACTGCTAAAATGTGAATGAACAGGGCGAGGAGGAGGCGAGGAAGAGATGCCATGGAGAGAGGAAGATTGAAGAGGGGGAGGAGATAACTATTGAAGAAATAGAGGTGGCTCTGAAAGCGGATGAAGAACGGTAAGCACCGGGTGAAGATGGGATACCATAGAATTGATAAAAGAGGCAGGAGAGAAAATGAAAGAAGAAATTTTGAAACTGTTTAATAGTATTGGAACGAGAATGAAGTACCAGAAGGATGGGGATAGTCAATTATAGTGCCAATATATGAAAGGAAAAGAGATACAAAAGACTGCAAAACCTACAGAGGAATTTCCTTGTGTTGAACCATCTGGCAAAACATATGAGAGAAGTAGAGAAAAGGTTGAGAATAGTAGTAGCAGCCCACAGACTGGGAGAAGAGCAGCACGGATATAGAAAGGACAGAAGCACGACGGATCTCTTGTTCGCTCTGAAAATTACGTTGGAAAAGGTATGGAATTCAACAAACGAGCATATATATAGCTTCATAGGTCTGAAGAAACACAATAGTATATATATATATAATATATATATATATATATATAATATATATATACTATATATATATATATATATATATAGTATATATATATATATAATATCATATATATATATTATATATATAGTATATATACTAATATAATATGTGTGTGTTATGTATGGTATGTGTATGTGTGCTGTGTAGTACTGTGTACGCAGGATTTGACTTAGGAGCTAGCAAAGGGAGTGATTTATGTCCCTGCTCACACTAATCAATAGACGGCGTGGTGCGCCGTGGTTTAAACTCCAGATTTTTCCTTTTTCAAAGGCTAATAAACAAAATATAAATATATAAAAAGAGTTATTTAGGTTATAAAATATATAACAATAACAATAATACAATCTGATTTTAATTAAAAAAATTTATGTAGTCACGAAGTGAGTAAAAAAATATTTATTATAGACGTTAAAAGCTAATAATATTTATGGGGGTTGGCGATTATTGAGTCCTGAGTGGTAACTAATATTAAATCAAAACTAGCATTAGACGCCTTGGATTTCAGCGAATTCCGCAAATTACATTGGTATCCAATTCGTTCATTTTTACTGACTTAATATTCTATTGAATACTCATCCTAACATAGTCCATAAACCTGTCTTCGTTCTATTGTGTTTCTTAGCCAAGTATTTACTCTTCAAAGAGTGCCTAAAAGACCTTTCAATGATACTGTTAAACACGGTAGCACCAGTTCAATTAACAGACAGCGTTTTTAATTTGAGCGAAAAAAAGGATTGGCTGCTTCAATGACAGTAGTTCCAAGTCTTTCAATTTTTTTCTTCCATTTTTTTATCCAGCCACTAGGTATACCATAAGTCATTGAAATTGAATTTCATGAAGAGTACATTTTAGTATTTCAACCAATGCTGTTGCATTAGATAGCTACAGAATGATTAAAGCCTGTTTTTAGGGAACTTGCTTCCAACATTCGCACGTGATTGAAAAAAGTTTAATCCACTAAATACGTCTCTACTTAGAAATGTTCATCCTCTTCCTACAGCATTAGCTTCAGGTTCCGAGAATAGATTTCGGGAGTTCCTTATGCATA
Organism: Trachelipus rathkii; assembly: GCA_015478945.1. NCBI lineage: Eukaryota > Metazoa > Arthropoda > Malacostraca > Isopoda > Trachelipodidae > Trachelipus > Trachelipus rathkii. The sequence goes on along the minus strand of JABUQX010097414.1, from coordinate 13,241 downwards.
TCTCGGCCAACACCGCAGTTCTGGCATTTATTTCTAATCCTAACCACAAAATCAAATGGCTCGCCATTAACCCCGAATATAATACCGAGGAAAATAGGAAAAAGTATCAGGAAATGCTAATCGTGGGTGTCAGAAATAAGGTTCAAGCAAATACATCTCGAGAGCATAACGAAGTAATGGATTTGGCTGGAGGTAGCAGTCCAGATGACGGTTTTGAATACGAGAGTTTGTCATCTACATCACCCGCCTCATTAAATAAAGATGAACTAGAAATAAGAAGTGTTAAATACCTTACGGCATAACGACAGATTCTAGAGTCACTGAAAGGTATCCCGTGCTGTAAAAAAGTCTTTTTTGCACACAATACTCCACTACCTTCATCGGCCCCTTTAGAAAGGTTATTCAGCTTTGCGGGTCACATTCACTCTCCCAAGAGATCCAAGCTATCTGATAATGTATGAAAGGCTAGTCATTCTTAAAGGTTCATTCTTAATTGTAATGTTATTAATTAAGGTACTATTAAAAAAAATCCTTATGTCTTTCTTTTTAATTTTATTTCTTTATCTTTATGGTTACAGAAAATTATTATCATTTATTAATAAGTGATAAACAATGTTTAAAACAAGCCTTTAACGGGTAGTAGTCTAACAAATAGAATTACCTAACTTTACAGTACATTATACTGGCCAATTTTTATCTTATTATATTATTATAATTATTAATAATTAGTAATATCTACTC
>JABUQX010097414.1:0-7500 GCA_015478945.1 Trachelipus rathkii | reverse complement strand
TTAGAAAGCAAAGCATTACTAGTTTTTTAATGACAACTACATTTTTTTATATGAATATAATGTTCTATTATTCTATTACTAATATGCATTGAAATTCAATGATGAATTCGCTGACAGTGATCAAGAAACGTGCCTCTTTGAAGAATTCATGAGTCGTTAATATTTTATCATCTAATTACAATATTTTATTGTTTAAAACTTACCTGAAAGCTTTGACAGAATTAAGACAATTGTCTGTGGTAGTTGCACAGATCTTATCCTGTATGCCAAATTGAATGTGGATGTCCTCAATTTCTTTGGCAAGTACATTGAATGTGTGTTTTCCTTTCAGCCGATGGCAAGCTATGATCCCCTTTTTTCTCATGAGAGTATGATGGTCGATCCAATGAACAGTTACACCAAGATTTGATCTTCAAAAATGAGAGTATATAACTAATAAAAGTTAACGAAACGGAATAAACTTAAACAAAATTATATAAGCTTATTTACGATATTTATGATAGTAAGTTACAATATTTTATTGATTAAAACTTACCTGAAAGCTTATATTATATAAGCTTATTTACGATATTTATGATAGTAAAGGGTTAAACTAGCTAGTAATATTTAGGCAAATTAAATATTTAAACTGGAATTTTTAATACATAATGACTTCTTAAGAAGCGAAAAGTATTGACTGTATTGCTATATTTTCGTACATATTATGAATATAATTATTTGCTTAATCAAACCTAGGTGTTCCAGCAAGACCAAGTTTCAGTTGTCTTGGCAACATACAGAAGTTCCTTCAGATTATCCTTCAAAGAGGCGACTCCACACTTAAATTTCTCCTCAATTTTTCTGGTCAATGTACGCCGACTCATGGAGAACTTTCTGTTTGAAGCACATTCCATCAGCTGGATGAAGGAATCGCTCTCAACGATTCTGAGTGACAAGATATTGTCGAAGAAGAAATTGATGATTCTGTCTTATAGAATTTCGTTGGAAAAGTAACGGCCACTAAATGCACAAAGAGCTATTGTCTGAGGCATCTTCAGCTGTTTATCTTGTTTTTTGGGAGTGCCACCATCAGCGTCATCACGCTCACCTGACAAATCTCTATTCTTCCACAAATGCTCCTTGCTTCCTTCCTTCACGCACTTGTTGAACCTCGTCAAACTCTGTGAAATATATATATATACAATTTTATATATATATATATATATATATATATATTATATATATATATATATATTCATATATTTTGTTACATTACAAAGTAATATCAGTAATATAATTAATATATATATATAATATATATAATATATATATTATATAATAATATATATAATATATATAGAGAGAGACGAGAGAGAAGAAAGTTACTTAACGGCTACACGTTAATAGTGTAAATAAGTAAATGTACTGTACTGTATATCAACGAAAGTTTAAATAAAAAATAAACATTTTAAGGCCCGTGAACAATAATGATGAAAGTAATTATTTTTTTTTGTGGAATTTCTGTTGTGAACTAGTTTTTTTTTTTTAGCGTTTATTTGAAATTCAATAAAATATATGGAATAACGTGTGTTGAGCGTAAAGTTTAGTTTTTCAAGAGGATTAGTGTCTCGGTCATATTTATAGGATATAGCGGAATAATACTGTTTGAGATATGTTTTTAATTTGATAGTTATAAAAAAAATATCAATTATAACTTGTATCCAAAAATAATTAGTACAAAAAAAAAACGAAATAAATTATATATATAAGACAAATATATAATTAAATAAAAACTTAATATGCCTATCATATTACTACAATTATAAAAATTAAAAACATAAGCATATCGATACACTATAGTACCTTAAACACAACTTTAGTATATATAAATAATATTCATATCAAAAATATTTAAATAAAATATATATACTAATATATATTAACGTAATTATCAATTATATATATAAAATCATCACTATAATATATATAATAATATAATACTATATAAAATCAAATTTTATTAATAAAGAACATAATGGGTATGCAGATGTTCCATTTCAGTGGGGTAGTGCTATTTTAAAGGCACTTATTAATATATAATATATATTTAGTATATATATATAATAATATATATACTATAAACTAGTATATTAATTAACAGTATATAATATAATATAAACGAGCGATGAACAAATACCACAGAAACTATAGAAAACATAATTACAAAACATACCTAAGTATATACATAAAGTGACATTTATATTTTAAAAACATAATATATAATCAACAATATATATATATAAATTCGACCAAAATAATAGTATATATATAATATAAATATTATATATGGCTATAATAAATTATACTATTAAATTTCGACATATTAACTAACTATATATAATTAATTCAACCTTAATTAAACTAGGTACCGATCTACTGCAACAACCACAAACAGATATATTTAATATACATCATATTTTTATTATTTATAACTGAAATCCTTTTCAGACCCTACCTTATATGAATTTATGGACGCAATCATAGTGGAAATTTATCCTTTCCCCAAAACTCCAATGTGCATACACAGCTGAACACCCCAACTCGTTCGAAGTACATCTCTACCTGGTGAAATCACCCGAAACCACCCCCATGTCTCCTCTATCTTTAAAGGAAATTGAATCACTGGGAGACTTGCACCCACTCCACCTACCACAAGGATGGTATTTTGGTTTATTGAGTTTTGGGGATTCCTATATGGAATTCCAAACTCACTAAAACCAAATACCGCTCTTCGCGCCATCATCTATCATCTCTAACATAGATGCTTCTCCCCTAATATGAATTAAACTAAATGGTTACCTCTAAACAAACTTTCACCTTCGGCAGAAAAACTGGTGCTTATCACATAGTTAACAAATACCTGAAGCTTTTTTTCACAAAACCAAAGAACATCAACCCACGGAATCCCAATCCCTTGTATGTTTTTTTGAGGATGTAACTTCACTCTTCACCTCCGTACCTGGTCCCTTTAACCCATTCACTACTTTCACGTTTTATTGATTGAAAACAATTTCATATTACCTTTTTCCTTTGATATTTTAAAACAATTATTCCTGCGCTCACCCTGAAAAGTAACTTTTTCGAATTTGAATAAACACGTTTCGAGAATACAAAATTCCATGGAGCTTAGTATGGTTTTCTCCCCATGTACTCCGTTCTTAAGTAATTATTTTATGGAAGACTCCTTGAAAATTTGCATATACATATTTCCTGACCCCATCGAATCCTAAAAACACGAGCACAAACCTGGACACAACAATTACATCAAACCAATTTCAAACATGTTTACTAATGCTTACTTGCTAACAGAAAAATCAGGAAAGTGGTACAGATATGTCCAGATGAACATTTTGCATCCGTCTATTTCCTCCTTCCACCCATTAACCCTCATTAAACATATCTTTGATTTTCCTCATCACCACTATTAACCGCCACCCTAAACCCAAATAACATTAAATCTTTTACTCCTAATGAAATTATCCAAAAAAATAAATAATTTCACTTCACCAGTCCTTCGAGGAAATTCAGTGAAATGTTGCCAAACTTTTCTGGAATAATCTCAATATCTTCCCAATTTCTCGGTTTACCCGCCAAAACACCCTTAACTTACAACCCAAGTACATTACATTTGGTTTTCGTTCCATTTTCAAAACCCTAACCACCAAAAATAGGAACACTTTTCTCCCTATTTCTCAGAGCTCTAAGAATATGCTCTACCTCTTTTCTTCAATTCGCATTTGATTACCTTTTTTCTATTTCTCTAGCCAAATTTTCCCTACTTCGTTTATCTACTCCTTATACAAAACGATGCCTTAAACAACGCCAGTGAACAACCCTTTTACATCCAACCGCACCACTTACAACCTCTCCCACTCTAATATATGACCAACCTTCTCTCTACCCATTTCCTTAACAGTGATCCTCTTATAAACCTATAATCTTTAAAAAAAATTTATAAATCCCTCAGAGTGAGTGTATCATCAGATATCTCACCTTTTTCAAGGAGACATTACTCTAACCCCACAAAGCTTATTCTTAGACTCACTTTCAGAAACACATAGACAACATACCATAAACTAATAAACTTGACCATTAACTATACCATATGTGTTTATAAAAAATTCCTTGCCTTATTTGATAACTGTGCCACTATTGATACATACGGCTCGAAACTCATGATTAACCCTAAGACTATTACCAACCATAAACATGGTACCTTACCATTGGTAGGTGCAGAACTTCTGCCCCTAAAGTACATCGTTTGACACGTAACCACACTATAGACCCATTAACATGACCCCCTCATACATTCAAAAGATTTTAGTACAGAAGAAAATTTGTATATAATCCCACTACATCCTTAACACCAATAAATTAATAAGGACAAAAAAAGAGTGAATTCTAAATTCATCCACTGACTAAACAACATTTTATGAACTCAAACTATTTCCATATAAAAAAAAATCTTAAAATCTAAAAATTTTAAATTACTTTTAAATTTTTATTGTTTAATTATTTAAATTTAATTTTAGTGAGAGCTTACAAAGAAGTGCACCTGATGAGGTTTAGGTTTCCGAAAAAGAAACGAAAATTTGGTGCTTTAGTATATTAATAAAAAATTCTTATCTTTTAGAAACAAATACCGGATGCTACTGACAATCACCAAAATATATTTTAAACACATGCTTTTCGTCTCCTTCTTTAAAGCCATATCTATTTTAATCCAATTCTATACTCAACCACACATTAGACCGATCATTGTCCGCAGCATACCTCTCGACCTAGACCACATTATGCTAATACTCTTATTATTATTATAACAACTATAATATATTACGTATAACTATAATTATATATATATATATATTTAATAAATAATAATCACTCACACTACATATATATATATATAGTACTCATATATATAAACCTATACAACTGAGCCCTTTCTTCATTACCATGCTATGTATAACTACTAATAATTATAGAAAACTTAAAATTCTAAAACTAGATATTTCATTAATAATTAAAGGTTCATGTTTCAACAACCAAATAGAATAATTATAATGTGTTTAATTTTTAATAGCATTAAAACAATATATATGTTGTCTACAATTACTCTTATGAGTTGTTTGTAATTATAACATAAAGGACTCTGCACAGTCTGAAAATAATAGTAATTCTCTCGACTCCATTCACCCTCATAATACTTTCTCCATCTTTCAAAAATTAGTTCTCTTTTTTCGTCTCTCGTCTCGTACAATCACTTTACTTTAACTCTATTGTTTTGTTCACTTATACTTCATCAAAAGGGCATCCAAATGATTAACAGTCTTCTTTTTCTCCTCAAGACGAATCCAGGAAAGCAATGGTATCATATTTCGAGCGTTATAAATCAAATTTTGACCACACACAAATATATAATAATATATATATATATATATTATATAAATATATATAGTATATATATAACTAAATTATATATATATAAATATTATATATAAAATAATTAATATATACTCCATGAGCACGGATTTACTACTTTATAATACTTAAAGCAAGTAAAAACCACATTAATAGAGTAATATCAACTAGCATCGACAATTATATGTACTAAATATATAACGTAACTAATATACATTTATTTAAAACAATATATATATTATAAACTAAATACCTAACCAGATATATATATATATATATACTATTATATATATATATATATATATATAATATATAATTTATATATCATAAGACCTAACACAGAATTCCTAAACTCTACTAACAAGAACCAGTCCAAATGTCATCTATACTTGGCATAAAACCTATTAAGTAATTATAAGCAATGCTACCATATCACCTCATATACTAAACTTACTCAAAATACTGCAAAAACATTAAGTAGATTTTCAACTCAACCAATAAAACCACCTACATATATATATATTTATAGTGATATATATCATTCTGTCAAAACTAGTTATAAACCATATATAGGTATTTCCGGTGGAGATAATATAATTATTCGAACTTCATTTATTCTTATCTTAGGTTAAAATATAACTTACTCAAACACAGAACAATACAGTGGAATATACTAATTAATCATATCCTATATTCTATGAAGTAATATACATTGGATATGAAGAAGATACCCTAGGTTTGCAGTATGGCGGTTATATATATATCACTTATATATATAAAATATAGGTATACCTTATATATATATATGTCATGGTGTATGGTGGAATAGTTGGTCCTTTGAATTGAAGGCTAATTATAATAAATATAATATATATATTATTATATATAGTTAATATATATATAAAATTAATATATATGATATATATAATTGATAATAGTATAATATTACATAGTGATTATTATATACTAGTGATAATAAGATCTTATCTGATTATTTGCGGTTATTATATAGTTATAGTAGCTAGACAGGGCTAGCAACCCTATATATATATAGCGTCTCCATTTCCTGTTTTTGCATTGTGAATTTAATTATCTATCTATATTATGGTCAAGCGTTTATTTATATAATCATATATTAGAGCGTACCATATATATTTAATAGTAGCAAGATTTCTATACATGTAAAGTGACTACTATTGTGTATATATGTGCAGGATACGACGTTTATTATAGAGACTTAATGGTATACTATGTAGATATATAAGGTATGCTATATAGCTATATCCCTATATATACTATGAAAGGCGCGAAACCCTTAATTTACTGTACATATGAAGTAATATTGAGTATTTTTAACTCTATGAATAGGGTAACTGGCGTCCAAACTACAATATATACTCTCGTAACTAGAATAATTGGACTGTTCATGTGACTGTTCTAGGTTTATATAATAAGAGTTTCTGGTTCAAATAAGAGAGATAAGAATGCTATATATATCATGGGGGCGCGAACGCACAATCCTGAGTCAGAGCGAAAAAGCTCTTCCTGGCAGTTGTGTAGTCAAAATTCTTGAGTAGGTTTATAAAACTATATAAATAAATTATATTATATTATATTTATAATATATATATATAAAATATATTATAATAAATATATATATATATATTATAATATATACTATTATATTATATTATATAATATTTTATATATATTATATTAATATATATATAATATATATATATATATATATATTAATATATAATTAATATATTATAATATATATATATATATAATAATATATAGTATATATATATATATATATATATATTAGTATATATATAGATTATTAATATATATGTATATATATATAATACTATATATATAATATAATAATATTAATATATATATGATTATATAATATATATATATATATATATTAATTATAATTATATATATATATATATATTTAATATTTAATATTAATATATATATATATATATATATTAATATATAATATATATATATAATATCATATATATA
>JABUQX010097413.1:0-11747 GCA_015478945.1 Trachelipus rathkii | reverse complement strand
TTCTTTGCCCGTTTTCTTTCTAGGCTAATTTCTTTGTTGTGTAGCATTAAAAAATCTTGACCTCTATTTGTTTTTGCTTCTTATCATACATTATATATATATAGATAGTATATATATTATATATATATTATATTAATATATATTTATACTATCATATAGTCTATTAATATATGTATATATTATATATATAATATTATATTAATATATATTATAATATATATATTATATAGTAGATATATAATTATATATATAATAGAGCAACATTTATTGTACACAATAATAAATATACTCGCAATATTAACTAACAAATTAATTAAAGGATAATTAAATATCAATTTTGACAATTCCCAAAAATAAAAAAAAATGATTCTTATTTTACAAAATACAATTTTACATTAAAAATCCTGCTAATTTATTAACTTCCCATCCAATATTTTAGAGCCACAATGATTTAAAAATTAAGTCCCATATATTATATATATAAAATTATATATATATTATAATATAAAAAATTAATATATATTATAATATTTATTATATCATATATATATATATATAGTATCGCATATATATATTATTAGGTTATTGGATACTTTTTCCTAGTACCTTTATATTCAAAACTAACCCAAACCCCGTTATTTTGATTCCTGAAAGCCAAAATAACGGCTCATTTATCGCGGTCTTTTAACATCGGTATGCAGGAGAAAGGAAATCAAGGGGTGGGATCCCAAGCTGCCCCATTGTTCTTTTGCACAACCCAAACCGCAAAAGGGAGAGTTCGTAGGCAAGCGGATCAAAGTCCTCCCCCCTGTGATCAATGCCATAAGCACAGTCCCTGGAATTGCCACCCCGGGCCCTTCCTCCGTTGAGGCGGCGAGATACTTACGAGATGACCTGAGCTAGTCTCTTTTTTTCTTGTGTATTTTTAGCCCTCCGAACGGTAACTCTTCCTTTTAGTATTATAGACGTAAACCTCGATAAGCGTAAAGTTGTAATACTTGTGCACGAAAGTTCTATCAAGAATAAAAAAATTGCAACAACAGGGATTTGCTACCGATATTCTGCTCTTATGATCAATTTCTATATAAAATATTGTAAAATTGACTATTACTCTCGACAAAAATACTTAATCTACAGTCTATTAACTCAATTATGTTATTGTATTGACTTATAAATATAACGATAATTTGACTCTTTATATTTAGATCTAAATAGGTAATCGCTCTTATAAGTATCAATATAGTGTTAAATGATATATAAAATATAATGTAATAACTAATACTGTATATTGTATATACCTGAGAGCTATCGTGGTGGCAAGACAAAAGGACACCATAGGGTCCTGTGGGACCATGCTTGCAGTTTAACAAAGATCCAAGAAAATATTAAAAATTAGTCTTTTTTATAGCGTCGAATATTACTACTTTGTCCCTTGCTCCGCACCCATTATTATATATATTTACTATTATTATAATATTATTATCTAATATATATTGATATATAATATATATATGTATATATATTTACGATTATATGTATATTTTATATGTACTTTATATGATATATATATATATAATATATCATTATATATATATATATATATATTATATATTATATATATAATTATATATATATTACCAATATTACATTTATATATCTCATCACTATGTTAACAAGTATGTGTATATATGTGACTGTCATGTAGCAGCAATTTTATGTATAATATTTTCTGTATTGGCATTAGGCTCAGTTGATCCCTAGAAAGCAAATATGTATTCTTTGTGTACTGTAAAACCATTTCGACGGGATACGGTAAAATAAATATTATTACCGCACTATTGCATGTATTTATGGCAAGCAATTCAGATATCTATTTATAATTGAAAGACCTTAAAGATAGACCTTCATAAAAGAGACATGCAGTGTGACAAGCTGTATATTTAAATAAATGAATAAATATAAAAATTCAATTAAATTAATAATAAGATCAGAAATTATTTAATTTTTATCATTATTAAATGTTATTATGAAAAAATAAACAACACACACAAAAATATGTGCAGTCATTGAAAAATGGGTCAGCTTCACTTCCTATGATGTTAGGATAAATTCAATATTATTCTTAATTAATATTATATTAATCTAATATAAATTTTCTATATTTTAATCTGAGAAGGCTTATGCTGTTTGGTTTTTTTAGAGTTGTGGTTGTGTTACGTAAGGTTAGAAAAACTCCCTTGGAGCAAAATAAATGTGAGATCTACAGAAGATTAGTCATTACCTCTGAATAGTCGAGTAAGTGCCCCACGGCCAAAAAATCTCCACCAGTTTAGCGACCTTTTTTGAACCAGATCAGTCGAGCCGTTTCTTCTGAGATCGGCATTGTCAGATGCCTGCCGCGCCGCGCCACCTCAAAACCACCAGAAAACACCTCTACCGATCTACGAACGTTCGGGAAAAAGACGTCAAAGTAAGAATAATTTATGGGTAAAAAATTTGAGATGGCCAATCCCAAATAAGATATGTAACATTACAAGATTATAGAAATAGTTTTATATATAATATATAATATTAATATATAATATATAATATATATATATATAATATATATATATATATATATATATATTATATAAATATATATTATAATATTTATATATATTATTCATATATATATATATATTATATATATATATATATTATATCATATATATATATACTATTATACTATATATATATATATATATATATTTATATATATATAATATATATATATATATATAATAATATAATATATATATGATATAGTATATATATATATATTATATATATATATTATTATATATACTTATACTATATACTATATATACTATAATAATATATATATATCTATCATTGTCTGATTTGTATGATTTAAAACGAAGAAGAAAAACTCGCCGGGAGATACCTCGAAAAATCAGTTAAAAATTCTGGCCAGAAAAATTTACATGATAAAATTAAAAAATAATTTGATTATTATTAATATATTTGTGTTATTATATATATTATTATCTGCATTGCATAGATAGAGAATAACGGAAAATGATATTTTCTTCATTCACCATATATACTATTATGGCCGTTAGTATTTAAGTTGTGTCTTTAAAATTAGTAATATTTTTTAAATATTAATTTACCATAATTATTATTGCCTTCCATGTTTGTCTTTGTAATAATTAAGGGAACAACTCTAATTTTGGGGAAGGAGAGAAATATTAAAAAGGTGAAAGTATAGTGAGCCAATATCAGATATCAGGTATCAGAATGGTGAAGATCATAAAATGAAGAGTTAGAGAGAATAAAAAAGAAAAAAATCGCTAATTCCTCGGTACGATTCCTTCCACTCTTTTTTCTTCCCCCTTTCTCAGCTACAAAATTGCATGCATATAGGCTTAAATGCGTTTGTTCGTGTGTTAAAGTAAGGATGTGCCAAACAACAAAGAAATTCTAAGCCACTCGCTCACACGCGCCATGCGCGCGAGAGAAATTGTTCGCTTTATTGGTCTGCAGTCATATCCGAGAGACGGAGAACTAAAGTCGATTTTAAAGCCACTGAAGTTCGGATTTAGCCGGGTCTGGAACGAGTCGATTTTAAAAGCCGATTGAAGTCTCGATCTTAGCCGCGGCTGAACGGGTCGATTAAAAGCACTGAAGTCGGATTTAGCGCGCTGGTGGAACGAGTCGATTTTAAAAAGCCACTAAGCTCGGATTTAGCCAGGATGGAACGGAGTCACCCGAGACAGGCACGACAAAAACCGACAGTCGAAGGAAGAATCACACAGCTCACATTACTCACTCGCTCATAAGACCTACACAAACGCAACGACAAACATTCCTCGAAGAGATCCCTGGGCAGGTACGTTTCTCTTATTTCATTTCTTACAAGCAATTTTAAAAACTGTTTATATATATATATATATAGTATCTATATATATATATAATATATATATATATATATTATTATATATAATATATATATATATATATATATATATATATATATGATATAATATATATATATTATATATATACTATATATATATATATAATATATACTACTTATATATATGCCTACGGGCATACAATTGATTTTTTGGGGGGAATTAAAATTCAAAAGTTTGGATATTTGTATAACTTAGATTTAATTTACATCCATTATAATATATATAGTATTAGTATATATATACTATATATATAAAATATATATATATATAATATAGTTATATTATATATAGTATATATATATATATATATATACTATATATTATATTATATATAATATATATAATATATATAGTATATATATATACTTCATATATATATAATATAGTATATATACAAGAGGGGCAATTTTAGATCTTTAAGGCGAAATTTTGAAGGAAATTTACTGTTTTAAAACAAAACAGCTTGGTGATTATAACATGATATAGTCCTAAAGAGGGAAGTCAGAGTAAGTAGTAGTCAAGTAACAGGTGAGAACTAGGCAACCGAACCATTTTCATAGTTTTTATTTAACACCAGTTTTAGACTGTTGTTTTTTAACATTTTACGTAATTTTAAGGCATATTATAAATCAAAATATTTATATATACTATAATATATATATATATAATAATAATCCTATATATCTATTACTATATATATATATATCTATATTATTATATATATAATATATATTATATATATATTATATATATATTATATACTTATAATTATATATATATTATATAGGTATATATAATTAGTAATATATATATAGGGGTACAGCGATATTTCGGTGCTTATAGGATTTTTCTAAAGTGGATTAGGGTATCGCTAAGTTGGATATTAGACCAACAGTTTAAGCGTGTTTAAGATAGTCGAAGCGGACATGCTTTGTACCACTTTTTGCATAATTCGAAAATATTAATAAAACAAAAATCGGCGACGCTCCTCTACATCTCTCAAGAACATTGAGATAATAGGGCGACTAATCAGTAGCTGTTATGACAGGAGATAGATGACTATGATGACGCAAGTCTTCCGAGGCGAAATCGATAGGAGTTAAGTGCTGAACGCGAAGAGGGATGAAGACGAGGACCTCGCATAACAGAGGAGGGGGCGGGGCGGTCTATCGGAAACGCCTGATTTATAAGCCCAAGGTGATGCGACTGATCCACGTGCAACTCTCCAGCTAGCAGGTCGGGTGCGCTCCCACCTTGTCCGCCGGACATGATCCTCTTGTTGGGCATGTACTCAGCTGCAGAAATCCCTATACCGTCTTCTTGGCCAAGCACCCCACGCCATCAGGGAGGGAGAGCCTCCACAGAGAGTCGAGCCCCACCATATAATGCCAAAAGACAATCACGTTACGATAACACTTGAATTTACAATTCAATGCACTACTGAACATACACAAACTGGCCGCAAATCATCTAGATATTCTAGCTACTTGGAGGTCGCTTTGCGAATCCTGATGCACATCAGTGAAAGCAAGTTTGAGAAGGTTATTTTAGATACCGAACCACCCCCCACAAGGGACCTGAAGGTTTCGCCCAGCGATACAGAATCAAAACAGGAGACCAACTCCTTCCCCCTGCTGGGTCCCACACCGTTCAGCATCAATCAGGCGTCCTCCCTGGAGGGATCGGTGAGAAGTAACGTTCAGAACAGCACCCCAGCAGTTTACCAATATACGAGAGTATCTGGAATGCTAATCCTTTCAGCGGACGATTGCCCCAATCCTGACGGGTCTTATACAGGTATTTTCCCACTGCGTAACTTCAACATATGCTAACCAACCTTATCATATCCTGGAGACATGGCAGAGGAGGGTATCCTTACATGCCCCAAACCAATCGGGAGTTCCCTATTTTATCCACCCAATCTATTTTCAATCCGCCTTTTCCGGAAATACCAGAGCATTTAAATTATTTTTGGTAACCACATGCTCCAAGACAAGAATTTGGGCGGATTCAATCATAGGACTTCATCACATTCGCGTTAAATAGAAAAGCGTGAGTGCTTTTAGGCACTTTAACAGAGAACAGAAAGCACTCACTTCTTGCCAGGTCTGCTAATATCATGTTGCAGACCTTAACCAGTGAAGCCAGGTGCTATATTTTAAAAGATGGGAGCTTTTCGAGGAGTTTCACCCGATTAGAAGACATTTCCCTAGCGCAGTTAAAGGAACCTTTTTACAGCCGAAAGATAGAATAAACGGTTTCGAGCTTGATGCGTTAGAATTTTTGAGAGTACCCGAAAGGGAGAGAGAGTCGATCCTTCACTGAGCTTCGTACTGGAAACTACAAAAATAGGCTTGTCGGATATTATCAACAGACGCCTTCACGATATAGATGATAAAGCCAGTTTAATCAAGGCAGATAAAACCCTTCATGGTTTACAGGGAAGATATTACAAAACGTGAATGAAAAGGAGGGATGGAGGAAACTCAAGGAAAAAATTACTCACAAATATTTGACACCGAGATGAATTTAAATCATTCAGATGAGAGAAATATTCTCAAATTTATCGGCCATAATTAAAAGATGATTCGAGAAGACAGACAGAGTTTCGCACCACTAAGGTGTAATGGCCAAAGGAAGAATCGGAAATAGGCAGAGGTTTGGAGATCAATAATCATACAGGAGGAAAAGGGAACCATTTCATCAAACACAGGGTTACCAGAGGATGGGAGAAGGAGAGGAGGATTGAGCGCCCAATAACACTCTTTTCAAAATAACTTTCGAGAAGAGGTAAATAACCAACGTAACACTGTTCAGAAAGAAAGAGAAGAGTGAAATCGGGCGCTATGGCTCCATCCAAGTTAAGGCACTTTTAGGAAGATGACCGTGCTAAGAATTAAGAGCAGCACTAATATTGCTTCTTTGTGAATCAGTTCGGACCACTACTTCCCAAAGCTTGCCGATTGGGAGTGTCACCCTACTGCTGAATCTGTAGAGCCTCATCATCGAGGGTCGGGTCGCAGGCGTGGTTGTAATGAGCGGGCCCCGCAATGGGAGACCTAACCCGAACAGAGATAAAATGTTCAACCCTTACAATAGATCAGACTGGATATGGAGAGGAGGGTTGAAAAGCGAAGAACACCAGAGCCTTTAACTCAGATAAAGCGAGGGCCCAGGACCTTTCCCAAGAAAAACGAAGGGTATAGACCCCCCGACGGGAAAGAGAGTAAGAACACAAGAGTATATGTGACTGAGAGCCTACAGAGAGGCTTTGAGGAGGTTGAAGAAGAAGGAGATAGATTTTTTGAGGAAGAATTTTCCCATCCCGAAGAGAGGATAGAGGTGGAAAATTTTCGGAGAGCGGCAAAGAGAGGAGAAGAGTAAAGAGGAAATTTAAGAGAAAAAGAGAGAAGTGGGCAGCTAGAAAAAAGAAAGGAGAAGTCGTAAAGCCATCCTTCAAACTAGGGCGACATTTTAACGCGAATGTCTACTTGGCCCCTTCCATAAGTAGTATGGAGGCCAAAGCATGCGTGTTGGTGGATACCGGATCGAGCGTGAGCCTCATAACGCCCAGGCGGTTAAAGGAATTGGAGATTGAGGGAAAATTCAAAGTACCCCTCCAAGAAACCGACCTAATAGTGCAGGGGGTAGATAATAAGCCCACAGTGCTAAAGGGAGAGGTACAGTTGTACCTACGCATGCATAAAAGACATTACCTCACCACCTTTCAAGTGAGCGACTTGAAGGAAGAGCCTAGTTGGGATATCTTGTTAGGGAGTAACATTTTGTCTAACTTGCCCATAACTCTAAACCTCTTTTCTGCAAAAATGTCTATAAAGGAAGATAAAGAGATAGACATACCGAATCTTTGCCCGCCAACGGAATCTATCTAGTTAAGAAGTTTCTTAGATGGGACGTTCTCAAGACGATTAAAGAGACCCCAAGTTGTATAGGAAGGCATCCGCCCAGCAGAGCGCCGTAGGGAAGAAGGTTAAGGATTTCGAACCAAACTTCTAAGAAAAACTCCGCCAAGAGCCGCGGACAAATCTTTCTTCTACAAAAAAAGGAGGCGAGGTCTTGTCAGCTTATCCCGCCAAAGCCGCGGGACGCATTCATCTTCCACAAAACAAGGAAGGCAGTTTGTCAGTAAACCCCCAATCGACGTTGGTATGAAAACATTTTTCCTATCGGAGGCCGCCATTGAAGAAATTCGACAAACTTCTAAGAAGAATTTTTCCTATCGGCAAGGCCACGTCAGTGAATCCCGCACTCGGCGCGGATAAGCGTTTTTCCCATCGGAAGGCCGCTTTGTCAGTAAATCCCGCACTCGGCGAGGATAAGCATTTTTCCCACAGGAAGGCCGCAATGTCTGTAAATCCCGCGATCGACGCGGATGAACATTTTTCCTATCGGAAGGCCGATCTGTCAGTATCCCAGGAGGGAGAGACGGCCCAGTCAGTTCGAATTTCACATAGGCAGCCAGTGCCTAGACATGGAGAAAGAGGAGGGAAAGTCGCTTTGAACGAAGCAGCTCAAGTTGAGACAGACGAGATGAAAGGAATCACAGGGTGGGAGGAAAAAGAGATTCGACCCCCCACTCATCCCGGCGCTGATCCCAGAGGAGCTAAGCCAATCAAGCAACACCCTTCAGAAGGAAGAAGAGTTGAGTCAATCGGGAAAATTACAGCTCCATCAACCCTGCCATAATGAGGTGGTTATTTGAGGCTCCGGAGGAAATAAAGATGAATTAGAGTGACGGAAAACTGTTTACCTCGTCAATCGAGTGTCACCTCAGACTTAGCCCGAACTCAAACGATTTAGCTGCAGCGAAAGTGTTATTAAAGACCAGCTCTTAGCATGGACCATTTGTATATGCTTATACAGTTCATTCCGTGAAGGATAAATACAGTTATCCTCAGCTACGTAAATTTGAGTACTCAACAAATTCATTTGAGAAAAGGTGCACGTATAGGAGAGAAAGTTATCCGATTATTAGTGAACACATCGAGAGAAGCACAGACACGAAAGGACACAAAAGAATAGTTTCTGCTAATATAGCCACATACTCAAAAGGTCTTACGAAGACAGAATTAAGGCAAGTGTACAAAGAAATTATTGAAGAGAAGATGTCAAGAGAAGATGCCGAAAATTGTGTGCTCGAGAAGCCAGAGTATTTAGAAGATTTACTTAAACTGCTAATGGAGTACCATGATGTACTGGCACTTGATGATGATACAGTCCCTGTCTGCCCGCTTCAAAAATTCGAGATTGAGTTATTGCCTGACGCACCTAAAGTTATTTTTAGAAAACAGTATAGGTTACCTCATATCTATCTGCAAGACATAGATGATTATACAGATGCAGCGTTGAGAAAGGGGTATATAAAGGCCTGTTACAGCCCTCATTCTTCGCCCCTGCTAGTCGTTGCAAAAAAGAACAGTTCGCGTCCTCGTATTTGCATCGATTATCGATATCTCAATTCTTTCAGCATTCAAGACGTCTTCCCTCTGCCTTCCATCGAGGAGATATTCACATCTCTAGGGGGCAATACAGTCTTCACCAGTATCGACCTCCTCGATGCTTATAACGCCCTTGAAATAGGAGAGAAGACGCAAAAGCTAATGGCGTTTAGGACAAGAAAAGGATTGTTTTGCCCCACTCGCCTAACATTTGGCCACAAGAACGCACCATCATCTTTTGCTAGGGCAATGGTTATTGCGTTAAGCCATCTTTTAGGACTCATAGCACAAGTCTATCTCGATGACGTACTGGTCCTAGGTAAAAATGTCACTGAACACTTCGAAAATTTAAGAAAAGTCTTCACAGCTTTTAGAGAAAACAAGCTGAAAGTAAAACTGTCAAAGTGTAGCTTCTTACAAACATCAGTTTTATATCTATGGTTTAAAATAGGAAGAGATGGAATTAGTCCAGACCCTGTGAAAGTAGAAACTATGAAAAGTTTTGTTCCTCCGACAAACGTGAAGGAAACACAGAGTGTTTTAGGGTTCTTCTCATACTTCCGTTTCTTAATAAAGGACTTCGCAGTAGTAGCACAACCTTTGTACGACCTGGTAAAGAAAGATGTTCCGTTTGTATGGACGAAAAAGCAACAACATGCTTTTGACACTTTAAAAGATAAGTTGGTGGTACAGCCACAGCTAACTTTCCCTGATTATAGCAAGGAATTCTTCGTGAATACAGATGCTAGTGATTTCGGAATAGGGGGCGTGTTGTACCATGATGGAAAGGAAAAGCCCCTCTCTTTTGTTTCACGCGTACTCAAAGGAAGAAATAAAAGAAATTACAATTACCATAGAAAAGGCAGTGTCGGCGTGTGTTTGCTTTGCAGAGTTTAAAAACACTGTTCGGTCTACAAATAACATTATCACAATTAACCACCCTTTAGCTTCATCGTATCGAAATAACAAACAGCACCAGGCCGCCTTGGCAGATGGAATTTAAACTTCGTTAACAGTTATCCACCCACCATAGGTGTACAAAAGAGGAAAGATCATAATGTCGTCTCGATTACTGAGTAGACATCCGGCACCAAACGTCCTTTTTGTCCAGAGTATGGAGAAGAACAAAGGAAGTTTGCCTCGAAAAGATTTTATTCTAAGTCGAGAAAATTTCATAAAAGAACAAGAAAGATGTCCTAGATTAGGCAAATTAGTAAAATGGGCAAAAGAGAACCCAAAAACATTTCCACATATTTTCATTAAAGGTGTTCTGTACTACGCAACACAAACTAAACCCTATGTTATACAAGTC
The DNA here is from genome assembly GCA_015478945.1 of Trachelipus rathkii. Lineage (NCBI taxonomy): Eukaryota > Metazoa > Arthropoda > Malacostraca > Isopoda > Trachelipodidae > Trachelipus > Trachelipus rathkii. The sequence continues at coordinate 993 of JABUQX010097413.1, read as the reverse complement.
CCTGACAGTATGATTTACACCGTGATAGACCACTGCCACGCTTCGCTAGGCAGCGGGCACGGAGGACAGCTAAGAACGGAAAAGAGAGTGGAGGAAAAGTATATTTTCCCCCTCTTACCAAAGTTGGTAAAAGAGTATTGTAGTCAGTGTGTGTCATGTGCAAGAACCAAGGGTCCGAAACCTCCAACAGCAGAGATCAACAGATGGCCTCTGCCCTATACACCCTTTTCACGCGTTCATGTTGACAGCATTGGAAAATTGTACAGAGTCAGGGGCCAAATACATCTTAGTATTTCGCGATGTCCTAACATGGTATGTTGAACTAGTACCTTGTAAGACTAGGACGAGCCAAGAATTTGCCAGAGCGTTGCAGGAGAGGGTCATATGTAGACATAGTGCCCCCCAACTGCTCGTGTTTGATAACGCACTTGAATTTACAAGCCAGGTATTTAAGGAATTATGTAAGGCATGGAGAATAAAAAAGGTGGAAATTTTGCCTTATAAAGCCTCCCAGAACGGTGTTGTAGAAAGAATAAATGCAGATATTGAATCTTTCCAACGACACTACGTGAAAGAAAACCACCGAGACTGGGATAAATACCTTAGCTTTGCCCAAATCGCTATCAATTCTGCGTTATAATCGATCTATAGAGGTCTTCTCCCCACTTCCTTTTGCATGGTTACGTAAAAAGAGTCCCATATGAGATGCCGGACTATGTGTCACCCTTTGTGAATAAGACAGAGGAAAAAAGATTCATCTCAGACGAAGTAGACACGATAGTAGAAAGGATCGATTGTATAAGAGATTTGGCCAGAGAGAAGTTAGAAGCGAAACCACGAAAACTTTGGAACAACAACATAAAAGAAAGCCAAGAGAGTCAAAATAGGAATTACGGCCTGTTCTATCATCTAGAGCTGTCAAAAAGCCCTTCATCAAAGTTCAAAGTTATGTGCAATTTGAAGAGGCCCATAACATTGGCCGATGATTTAGAG
>JABUQX010097412.1:10000-15127 GCA_015478945.1 Trachelipus rathkii | reverse complement strand
TATTTAAAACTCAAAAAATAATAAAATTTATTAAAAGAAAACGTTATCAAGAAAAATTGAAATTTAAGAATCTTAAAAGATAATTTATTAGGGAATTTGAAAATATGTGTTAGCACATTGTATAAACAGTTTCCAAGTAGTATTTTTTGCTTTAAAATCTATAAAAACCAATAAAAACCATATTAAAACCATCAAAATAGCATAAAAAAACAAAAAAAACATTGTTTTATTTGGTTTATTTAAAAAAAACAATGTTTTTTTTTTTTTTAACCAGTTTTTTTCATACCCTAAAAATAAGTTATTTGAATAAAATATCATGGTAAATTGTATAATAGTTTGCTGATTTAAAGCAGTAAATCAGTAAATCAGTAAATCAAACCCTCAACACCTCCCCACCCTCCCTCCATGACCTTTTGATCTATTGATCTATTGATTCATGTCACATTTCGAGTATCATTTCGGCTAAAAACAAAACACAAAAATAAGTTCTTTTATACTAACCAAGCGATATATGCTAACGTAACAACGTTTTTACATTAATAAAGCTAACATAACATAACCTGAACTAAGAATATAATGTACAACGACAAACCTAACACACCATACGTACGAATAAACTACTAACATTAACAAACTTCCGCACTTAACAACAGTAAAGTACCTAACACTTCGTACAAAACGTAACCTATTCACTCTTTTTCAAGCATATCTCTAACATATCAATGTTAATTTTACTTAAATCCTAATATTTAACAATTAGCATTGTCTTAATCATCATATCTGACAACAAGTATTGTAAGTAAATAGTATTAAGAGTAATTCGTAAATATTTAACAAAAATTAATCATAACCTCGTCTAAATGTCATAATCCTAACGAATAATTGCCAAACATAACAAAGTTTAAACCAAACATAACATAAAAATAAAAAAATTTTTATCCTGACATAACATAAAAATAAAGGTCTTTATACACTGATATCATAGTAAAGTGTAATAGTTTTACTGATTTTAAAGCAGTAATCAGTTAAATCAGTAAATCAAACCACCCATCCCGGCAGTCCCCTACCCATCCGCACCCGCCTACTGATCTAGTGAACTATTGATTCAAGTCATATTCAACTATCAATTTTGGATAAACATAACATAAAAATAAGTTCTTTATATACCGACCTACGAATATATGCTTACGCAACAAAGTTTTAACATCAATAAAGCTAACATATCATAACCTGAACTAAGAATATAATGTACCAAATTGGCAAACCTAACATTATACCTCGCGTATGAATAATCCGCTAACATCCTGAAAATTGCCCTTCTTATTCAAAGCGTAAAGTTAGCTAAACAGGTCATACAATACTCGATATGTTCCCACTTTACCCGGCATATCGGCAACAGGTAAAGCCGTATTATCTAACAAAATCCATTAACAAAGTGGACCAAATCTATCAAAGATACCATCATCTTTGAACTATGAATTGACACTATCTTCATCAAAGTGTCACTCGTTTCGAGTATAACATCATTTGATATGAATAAAACGTAGACTTAGCAAAATTCTCGGGTGTAAGCGGGCATTACCCCTCCGAAGGAGGGGTAAGGCCTCAGCCCTTTCGGCTGAGGCCTAAAACCCGCTTATATCCCTTCGGGGTGATCACCCATCTCAGGATTCACACCATTTCAAGGGGCGCATCCCCTTGGGTTCTCTCTCGGGACGGTGATGTGTTGGCTTTAAGATACTCTTGCGTTAATGAAACTGTTTATCTTAAGTTAGGGTACGGTATGTTGAATATTAACTAGACAGTGTGAAATAACACCATTGTTAGAGAAATGATGAGTTTTGTAAGGATATTACTGTGTGAACTGACGAAGATGATGTTGAGAAACGTGACCTAGTTAAGTTTTTGTTTGTAGTAATGAGTAAGGTTTGCCCGAGAATTTTGCTAATGTCTACGTTTATTCATAGTTCAAATGATGTTATACTATGGAGGGTATAGTTTCGAGGGATTGGAAGGAGAGCATAATTACTACCTTATATAAGGTAAGGGAGATTAAGGGGAGACTGTTGAAATTATAGGCGGAATAAGTGTTATTTGAGTGTGGTAGGGAAGGTATATCCTGGTATTTTGGTCAATCGAAGAGTGCGTCGAGTGGACCTGAAGGATTGATTGGTTGAGAATAAGGGCGTTTAGAGTGGTTAGAGGATGTGTGGATGAATCTTTACATTGAAACAAATTGATAGAGAAATGATGGGAGAGGAAGAATTAATGTATTAGGTTTTATGGATTGGCAACAAGGGTATGATAGGGTTAATAGGAAGCTCTATTGGCAAGTGTTAGTGATATATAGTGTTGGTGATTGGCTTCTGAAGGAATCAAAAGTATGTATGTCGAAAGTAGGCGTGTGTAAGAATAATGGTGTCAAAAAGTGATTGGTAGTATTAATAGCGGAGTGAAGCAGGGTTGTGTTATGTCTCCTCTGGATTCAATTTGTATATGGATGGGTTATGAAAGAATTGAAAGTGGGCTTGACAGGAAATGGATGACTAGAATGATGGAGATGAGTTGAGGGTGCCCTACCTATTATATGCGGATGATGTGGTTTTGTGTGGCGAATCTGAAGAGAGTTTGAGAGGATTGTAGAGAGATTGGCAGGTGTGTTTAAAAGGATGTTTGAAAGTAAACGGTAGATAAGAGTAAGTTATGGTGTGAGTGAGGACAAGTCCTCGGTGTGAAGTTATGTAGATGGTGAGCACCTGGAACAAGTGTCTGAGTTTAAATATTAGTTATATGATGAGAAGGGAACGGATGACGCAGAGTTTAGTAGGAAAGTTGTGAATGCAGGAAGGTGGCTGGTCCAATTAAATCGTTGGTGAATGTAAAGGAACTAAGTCCTTTAGTGTGCTAGGGTCTTAATGACGTATGTTTGTTACCTGTTTATTGTATAGTTAGGTGATACCATAGTCTGGTAATGAAGTATTAGAGTCTAAAGTTCAATGTGTTCAGATGGACAGTCTTAGGAGCGTGTGAGAATTGATAAAATGAGAAATGAACATATTAGAGAGTTGAGTGGTGTGAAGAAAGGGTAACGAGAGAGATAAAATGAAAGTATGTTGAGATGTTTGGGAAAGGATGAATGATAGCCAGTTGTTAAAGCGGATGTAAGTGGCGAGTGACTGTTGAAAAACGACCGCTGGGAGATTAGAAAAAGTGGATTGAGTCAGTAAAACAATGTCTGAAGGATAGAAATGTGAGTTTGGCAATGGCGATAATAAAGGTGCATAATAAGAGAGAATGGCGGGTTTGTGAAGAGGTATGGTTGTGTCCACCTGGGTCAGGGATGAACCCTACACTTGAAGATTTACCATAGTGAAGGTTCCGTCGCAGTCCCGTGAAGCTATAGGGTGGATTTTCTGAATGCGACGAGTTCTCATTAAGTACAGAGGGGCGGGGGGAGGTAAGGCTGGGCTTTCTTTTTCGCTTTTGTAATATTCTTCTACTGCCTTTTCTTTTCTGATGCTTGTACGCACCTTACCACCAAGTCATGGGAGAAAAGGTAGATGAAGAATATATATATAATATATTATATATAATATATATTATATATATATATATATATATATATATAGAGCTCTATATATATAATATATATATATATATAATATATATATATATATATAATATAGTTATATATATATATATATATTATATATATTAATATATATATATATATATATATATATATATATAATATATATAATATATATATATAATATATATATATATATATATATATTATATAATAATAATTAATAATAATAATAATCAGTCATATGTGAAATGTAATAATTATATGCCCCAGAGCACTAATAAAACTTTATTAAGTACTAAACTCTACTTTATATATTGTATACCTCTTTTAACATATTGTATTTACTGTATTTTTAAATCGCTAAATACCCTAAAAAGACTTGATATATTATATGAAAAATAAGTAATTTAAAAAAACAAAAACAAAAAAAAACAAAAATTTTGGCTTTTGGTTTTTTTAAAAAAAACGTCTTTTTTTTAAAAAAAAAAAACGAACACGTTTTTTTCATCCCAAACCTATAAATATATATATATATATATATATATATTATAATATATATATATATATATATATATATATATATATAATATTATATATGATATATATATATATATATATATATATATATATATTATATATATTTATATATATATATATATATATATATATATATATATATATATATATATATTGAAAATTTTGTAGATAACATTTTATAAGGGAAAATTGAAATAAATGAAAAATAAATGAAGAAAGCAGGTATTTTAAACTAGGTCTTGTATTTGTTTTATTAAAGTAATGTCGTCTTACCTTAAGACATGCTAGACAAATTTTGTTTTGTACCAGACATCACAATATATTTTAAATTGGAAGAAAATTACTTTTAAAGCTTGAAATATATCTTATTGCTAAAACTTTATAAGAAAATAGTTACTGCAAAATTTATTTTTATTGATAAATATATAAAAGAAAATAAAATATCGGAAAAACTTATTTAAAACTTCAAAGAAATTAAAAATTTTAAAAAATAGATTCGATATAAGTTTTCGAAATTTTTCATTCATTTAGTTTTAAAATAAATTGTTAAAGTTTATCATTAACACGTCAGTAAATAATGTGATTATGGGTATTAAAAAAAAAGTATATATATATATATATATATATATATATATATATAATATATATATATATATAATATATATATATATATATATATATATATATATATATAATATATATATATATATATATATATATATATATATATATATTGAAAATTTTGTAGATAACATTTTATAAGGGAAATTGAAATAAATGAAAAATAAATGAAGAAAGCAGGTATTTTAAACTAGGTCTTGGTATTTGTTTTATTAAAGTATTGTCAAGTTTTAGCTTAAGAATATACTAGCCAAATCTTTTTTGTAACCAGACGACACCACAATATATTTTAAATTTAAAGAAAAATTACTTTTAAAACTTGAAATATATCTTATTGCTAAAACTTCATAATAAAATAGTTACTGCAAAATTTATAA
>JABUQX010097412.1:0-2500 GCA_015478945.1 Trachelipus rathkii | reverse complement strand
ACAAATAATTAAAAAACAAAATATCGTTGATATAGGAAAAAAAGTGGTCGTTGCACAAAATGCAACCAAAGGGCAAGGAGTCGCACTGATATATAGATATATATATATATATATAGATAAATATAATATATATATATATATATATATATATATTATATATAATATATATAATATATATATATATATATTTATAATATATATATATATATATAATATATATATATAAATATATGTATTGTATATATATAACTATATATATATTATATAATATATATATATATATATATATATATATATATATATAATATATTATATATATATGTCGCCACTGATATATATATATATATATATATATATATATCCAATGTCCTGATTTGGACCTTCGTTAGGTGTTCGGTGACGCATCTGGCCTTGTTTGCTCTTGCGTTGTCATGCATTAGGGCGAATCCGTCACCTATATAGAAGACATATGGCACGACATACAGGTCATGGATGTCTGCAATGTACCGTGCGGTGATTAGGGAACCGGCATCTATGACGTGCAACTCTGCACGGACCCGATTAAAGATATGCCCCCACAGACCATGAGGAATCCTCCTCCAAAATGGCAGTGTAAGGGCATATACACTGCGCGTTACCTTTCATTAAGGTTCACTGAATAGTCTCTGGATCGCCGATCGAAGTTGTAAAGACTGCCTCTGGATTCATCCGTAAAGAGCACATTCGCAAAATCGCGACGATCCAATTTAGGTGTTCCCGAGAAAATGATAGTCGCGCCCGTCGATGCTCCCTGGTGTGCCGTGGTCCTATGACAGCCTCCATGGCCGTAAATTTTGTTCCACGAAGCGTTAACGTATTGTATTATCACTCACACGGGTCACATGTACCTCCTTGCAGCTGTATTTGAAGTGCTTTACTAGTTGTATGATTTCTCGTTTACGGCGCTGCAAACGCTTAAAACGATATTCAACGCTAGTCGTGGTGCGTGGCGTGGCCTGGCCTGGCCTGGCCTGGCCCGGCCACAGTGCGTAATCCTGGGTGTCGTGGTACCGATCCACGACTCGTGCAATGTTGTGTGCTTCAAACACCAAAACCGTCGACCGATCAGTTCACGAGTACCCGTACCTTTCGACACGGAGTGTGATAATCTGTACGCACACATCACGTGTTAGCCGACGCTCAGTCTTTTCCATGGTTGTAGTGGATAAATTCACACCTCAATGGACCACGTACTCAGCATGCTCCCGTCATAGCTTTACCCCAATCGTTAAAGCTGAAGTTACATGGTTTGTCATTTACCTTAATTATAGTCATCGTGGACCCTATACACCCCCAACATTATTAAAGCGTTGTATACTGTTCCTGATGCTATGTTATTTGCATATTATTTGCATATAAAGTTACACAGCGTTCTGGGTCCATTCTCTAACCTGTACGTCAATCATGAGCAAGTGGTGCGTTTAAATTTTGACGAGGAGTTATATATATATATATATATATATAATATATATACTAAGTATATATTATATAATATATATATATATATATATATATATATATATAGATATAATATATATATATATATATATATATTAAACCTGTGACGACTCTCCAATTCTGCTTCTTTTTCATGGCCCACATTATATTGTGGCTGGAGAATAGTGGACCAAACCTCTTAATGAAATACGTTGGAAACTCTGCGCAGAGGCTAATGCATTGACAATCTTGACCCTTGCCTAAAGATAACGAATAAAATTGCGAGTCAAACCTTCCCAATAAGCGCGAAGAAAACGACACCCACTTGCTCATATGACAACAGCGTTAGAGAATTGACCAGAACGGCTGTTGTAACTTTATTATGCAAAATAACATAGCATCAGGACAGCATATACACACGCTTTTAAGAATGTTGCGGGTGTATAGGGTCACGATGACTATAATGTAAGGTAAATGACAAAACCATGTAACTTCAGCTTTAAAGATTAGGAGAAGGTTATGAGGTTGGCATGCTGAGTACGTGTCCCAGGTTGAGGCTGTTGAAATTTATCCACTACAAACATGGAAAAATATTTACGTGAGTTCTAACACGTGATGTGTGCGTACAGATTATCACACTCCGCTGTCGGGAAGGTACGGGGTTACTGTGAACTCGGTCGCACGGTTTTGTGTTTGAGCACACAACATTGCCCCGAGTCGTGGGGATCGGCCGTCCACACCACGACACCCAGCGAGACGCACTGTGCCGGGGGCCAGGCCAGCGCCAGGCCAGCCACGCCACGCACCACGAACTAGCGTGGAATATCGTTTTAAGGCGTTTTGCAGCCGTACGAGACCATCATACAACAGCTAAAGCACCTTCAAATACAGCTGCAGGAGGTACAGGTGACCCGTGTGAGTGATAATAACACAATACGTCAACGTCTCGCGGAACATAATTTACGGCCATGGAGGCTGTCATAGGACCACGGCACACCCAGGCGAGCATCGACGGCGCGACTAT
>JABUQX010097411.1:30000-32500 GCA_015478945.1 Trachelipus rathkii | reverse complement strand
GTTTCAAGCATAGCTCTTTAAAGCTCTCAGTTCAAATCCCATAAGTGCTGAGAACTCAAAGGCCTGGCCCCCAAAGTATTAAATGAGTCACAGGAGATTTTACTCTCCCTCTCCTTTAACAATTTTTCTAATCCCTCAACGATTTTTACCATATTTACATGGAAAATACGCTAATACTATGATATTATTGAGTCCAACGAGTTTCACAAAGTTGTAGCAAGGTAGGAATTATTTCTTCCTTATTAGGGTGAAGTTTCTATGAAAAGTTAAACATGTCTGATTAAATATGAATGATAGGCAATAGTATTAAACGAAAATTTCCGAAATAATACTATGTTCTTACTACCAAATTAAAGACAGATGCTTACACAGCTGAAAATATAATTTCTTTTATATTTATTCCCGCAGTTTCCTTTGAACTCCATGTTCTTTACTTGCCATTGCTGCGCAGCGGTCGTACCCCTGACCAACGCATAGACTCATATCCAAACCTTCTTTTTTAAAAACAAATCAATCGTTTTGGCAATGGTTTTACCATCCATCATTTCAAGAACTTCAAAACCTAGAAATTCTTCTCAACAGCGTTTTTTCAAAATCGAAAAACCTTAATCCTATATATATTGTCTTTCCTTGATAACAAATCCGCAATTTCATCGGCCAATATGTAGTAGACTCCAATGTTTATTTGACATCCCGCACATCCCCTACTAGCGGAGAATACTTTAGAAGAAGACTAGCCCGTAATTAAATTCACAACAGTTGGACTAATAGCCAATATTGGAAAAACGAAACCATTAAAACTTTAAAATCATGTAATTTAATATTAAGTAATTAGTAATTAAACTCATATCTATCTACGGATGATATTCTTTTTCAATTTCTACTAATAAACCCTTAAAAAAACGCCTCGCAAAACATATAAGAGATTCACTTATATATTCGTCAAGATTTAGTGGGAAATGCCCCCCGCCCCCTGCATTACACACAATAATATTTATATTTAATAATATATAAGTAGTATATATAAAACATATATATAATATATATACACCCATATAGTATAATATATAATATATTATGTTTTAATTTAATAATAATTACATTTGAAAACTATTAAAATAATATTATATATTATTACCAGGAACCAGAGGGTAATAATTTCTAAAATACAGTAAAGGGCTAATTAACTTCAGTTAGGTTATGTGTCCTATCCATCCACAAGCAAAATGGAACCATTAATTAAATAATCACAATTTTAGCGGACATTGAAAATGAACAGATAATAATAATAATAATAATAATAATCTTGACTCCTCTTGGCACATAATCAATTGTTCCTAACTTCCAAATTGCAAAAATAAAAAAGTAATCAATAATAATTAATAATAATAATAAATAATATAAATAAAATAATAAATGTTTAATAAATTATTATATATTAATTATAATTAAATTATAATTATATAATAATTATAATTTTGTAATTATAATTTATTATATTTTTATTTTTAATTAATTTGATCTTTAATTTTATTTTAATTTTTGAAGTAAGTTTATTCTGATTATTCATTATATGTTATAAGTGATAATTAATAATTATAAGTTAATAATTATAAGTAATATTTTAATTATAATGTATAATAATAATAATAAGAATAATAAATATTAATAATAATAATAATAATAATAATAATAAAAATAATAATACATAATAATAATTAATAATAATAATTAATAATTAATAATAATAAAATGATAATAAAAAAATCGTTAGAAATATAATAATAATAATTTTCGAGATAATTTAAAAAAAAAAAAAAAAAAAAAAAAAATTAATAATAATAAAATAATAATAAAATAATAATAAATAATAATAATATAATAATAATAATAATCAATTAATAATAATAATAATAATAATAATAATATAAATAATAATAATAAAAATAACAAGACAATGACAATAACTAATAATAATAATAATAATTAATAATAATAATAATAATAATAATAATAATAATATAATTAATAAATAATAAATAATAATAATAAAATAATAATAATAAAATAATAAATAATGAAAATTATGATAATATTAATAATAATAATTAATAATAAATAATGGAATTAATAATAATATAATAATAATAATAAAATAATAAGAATATAATAATAATGAATACATTAATAATAACAAACAATGACAAGACCAATTTAATTAATAATAAAATAATAATTAATTAATAATTAATTAATAATAATTTAATAATTAATAAAATAATAATAATAATAATATAATAAAATAATAATAATAATATAAAATTATTATTAAATAAATAGTATAATAATAATAATAAATAAATAATAATAATAATGAATAATAATAATAATAATAATAAGTAATAATAATAAGTAATAAAATAATAATAATAATAAATAATAATAACAATAAAAAACAATTAAATAATAATAATAATAATAATAATAAAATAAATAATAA
>JABUQX010097411.1:0-22500 GCA_015478945.1 Trachelipus rathkii | reverse complement strand
GGCCTTCACATTTTCCAGCGCGTTTTTCGAACTTGCCTCTGACTCTTGTTTAGCGAAGTTCTGTGATCGGAATTCATTGCAGCCTTTTCCTTGAAATTTATCTCCTGCCGGGAGGATTTCTGGAGAGAGCATCTTGAGTGAATTTATTTCTTTTGTTAATTTTATCTGACTTTATCTGACTGAAGAGTATATCTCAAAATGACGGGTTTATATAGTATTTCTTGACTTATGCTAAAATTTGCTCAAGTGCAAATCCCAGCACACACGAAATTATAAATTAAAACGTTTCATTAAAGTTATAAAAGATGAGATATATTATTAAGTATATTATTATTATTATATATATATATTATATATTATTATTATTATATATTATTATATATATATATTATATATATATTACTATAATATATATATAAGTTATATATTATTATTATTACAATATATATACATATACATACGTATATACTATTATTATTCTAAACATCGTTTCCCCGCATGATGCAAGGTAAAGTCAATTGCAGAATGGCATTGACACTCCTACGATCGTTCGCGGAAAAGTGAAGGCAGGCGGGGTTCCCCAGCCCCAAGAGCCAGCGCGAATATAATCTTCATATTGGACCAACTGCACTGAAACCTGCACAACCTATGGACCCAAACTAACCTATGGAATAGTTTCAGATTTAAGTCCTAAATTATTTTTTTTTTCCTTTTGCATCTGTCCAAAAGAACTGTTGTAGGGATGGTTTGATTATTATTGAGCTCCCCTCACCGTAATTATTTCCTGGGCTTTATAAACTTCATTGTTCATTTAAAAATAACTGCTAATTAGAAAAGAACTGGAATAAAAATTTTGTTGTTCCTCTCATGATTTCGTTAAAAGAAATCAATTTTATTTTAATTATAAAAATCTGAAATCAATTACATAATTAATCTATGGTGAAATTTTTAAGGTCATTCCATATAGATTTGACAAATTGAAGTTAGTTGATTCTAAATAATACTTGTCTCAACTCATGCGAAACATTTTTCTTCTCATAAAATCTTTTAAGAACTTTTTGTATAGAGTCTTTTTTTTTGAAGATTTCTTGGTCTTCTTTTATTTCTCTACTTAGATCTTCTCTTCTCTTATTATTTTTCCTTCTTTCCTCTCTTTTCCTGTTTTCTTTAATAATATTGCCCAATCCGACGACAGTCAGCAACATATATTATATATATATATAGAAGTATATATATATATATATGTGATAGTTACATATATATATATATATATACATATATATATATATATATATATATATATATATATATATATATATATATATATATATATATATATATATATATATATATATATATATATAGAGAGAGAGAGAGAGAGAGAGAGTAGATATCTGTGTTTAAGAAATAAGAATGGACAAGAAGGAAGATCCAAAAAATTTTAAATGATATTATAATTTATTTAGTAAGTAAAATTACACACATTAGCTTTCAGCCAATCGAGGCCCTCTTTCAGATGTGTTAGGTAAAGAACTAAATTTAAAAAAATCAAATAATTATTATGAAAGTTTTGGGATTAATTTCTTAAAAAATGGTGTGGAGTTTAAAATGTTGTTTAAAATAGGATCAATTAAGAAATCGTTTTTTTGTATGTTAAAATTTTTTGTGTTATTAATACAGAAAGATTCAGTAAGTTTTCTAAGGTGTAGGTGTTCTATGTTAATGATGGGTATCATGTGGGTAATGTCTATTGTGTGATTGTGGGAGGCTCTATGTATGGTGATGGCAGAGTTAGGGTTGTCTGTAAGTAGATCATATTTATGCTGATATTGTCTACGATGGAAGTCGTGGGTTTCTCCAATGTATGTACTATCACAGTTTAGACAAGGGATCTTGTAGATACATTGGGAAGTAGAGAGATTATGATGTATGTGAGGTTTGAGAATGTTCTTAAAATGTTCTTAGAATGTTCTTAAAAGGGAGGGTATTAAAGGAGGTGACTTTAATGGTGTTAGGTAAGATTTTTTTAACTGAGTTATGGATTTGTGTAGGTAAAGGGAGATAAGATTTAAAGGTGTTATTTTTAGTGGTAATGTTGTTGTAATATGTATTTTTAGCTTTGCGTAAAGAAAAATCTTACCTATCGTTAGTCTCCCCATAATTGAAAGGCGTCGTCAAGCCTTATCGAAATATCATATCCTTCCCCAAACCCCCTCTTCTTTCTTCACTCTCTTTGCTTAGATAATGTAGATGACGTTGCCGCCATCCCCATTACCTACCAACCCTCTGACACACCCAACTCTTATAAACGACATACACCTAACATCACCCACTTGAAACTCCTATCAACAACACTCTTCCCTTTCTAGACAATTTCATCATATATTCCCTAACAGTGAACCTTCAATTCAAATATATAATGGAAAACCTACCTTTAACCCTCTACATACACCAGAGCCTCTCTCACCCTTCACACTAAAATTGGCACTCTATCTTCCCTCTTTCTTAGAGCCCACAAAATTTGTTCACCTACTCTTCTTAACACAGAAATTGTTTTCATTTATACCATCTTTAAAAATCTTTCCTATCCTTCACACATCATTGACAAATCTTTACGCAAAGCTAAAAATACATATTACAACAACATTACCACTAAATATAACACCTTTAAATCTTATCTCCCTTTACCTACACAAATCCATAACTCTGTTAAAAAAATCTTACCTAACACCATTAAAGTCACCTCCTCTAATACCCTCCCTTTTAAGAACATTCTCAAACCTCACATACATCATAATCTCTCTACTTCCCAATGTATCTACAAGATCCCTTGCCTAAACTGTGATAGTACATACATTGGAGAAACCCACGACTTCCACCGCAGACAATATCAACATAAATATGATCTACTTACAGACAACCCTAACTCTGCCCTCACCATACATAGAGCCTCCCACAATCACACAATAGACATTACCCACATGATACCCATCATTAACATAGAACACCTACACCTTAGGAAAACCTTACTGAATCTCTTCTGTATTAACAACACAATAAATTTTTAACATACAAAAAACGATTTCCTAATTGACCCCATATTTTTAAACAACATTTAAACTCCACACCATTTTTTAAGAAATTAATCCCAAAACTTTCATAATAATTATTTGATTTTTAGATTTATAAATTTAGTTCTTTACCAAACACATCTGAAAGAGGGCCTCGATTGGCTGAAAGCTAATGTGTGTAATTTTACTTACTAAATAAATTATTATATTATTTAAAAAATTTTAAAGGATCTTACAACCTTTCCTTAAGTCCATTCTAATTCTTAAAGGCATTTATCTCTATAAATATTATAAAGCGTCTTAAGCTTTTCCATAATATATATATATATATATATATATATATATATATATATATACCTAGTTTAAATGTTATATTTGGTGCTGAGTTACTGAGGTTATATTACTATTAGTTGAGCATATGCCATATAGGTTATTATTATATATATATTTTTATAAATATATATATTATTGTTATTATTACTACATATTAAGGTTAAGATTAATATTATTATTATATATTGTTTCTGATATTATACAGGATATATATTTATTAATATTTCATGTTATTATTAATCTCCATATATTACATATTATACAGATATACAGTGCTATATGAGTTATATGATATAGTATGTTATTATATATATATAGAGTTTTTGTATGATAGTTGATAAATAAGATATGGTTATATATTATTGGAGTTATATGTACATATATATATTACATTAGTATATTGTTGTTGAGCAGTTGAAGGTTGTTATTATTACATACATATATTACATATTATATGCTACTATATATATATATATATATATATATTATAGATATATATTATTACATATAATTTGTAATATATATATATATATACATATTATATTTGCTATTATTATATATATATATATATAGGTGATGTTAGTTATATATATATATATATATATATAGATATATATATATATATATATATTATTTGAACTCACTTTTAAAATAATAAAAGAAAATCTTAAGAAAAATAACTAAACGAGATGTATGTTTCGAGACTTATATCCTTGGTCTCCTCTTCAGAATCAAATTTTTTTTTTTACAAAATTTTTTTTTTTATGGAGCAAAAAAATAAAAATATTGAAAATAAAAAAAAAAATATAAATTCAAGCAAAGACAGAGTGGCGCCATTTTAATCCTTTTATGATATCCTCAACAAAAATTAATTATTTCAAAAGCAAGTCCTTAACCCTTTATGGCTTTAAGCATCGATATTCGCACGTTTCACAGAAACAGCCCAAAAACGGCACGAAAAAAATTGTAATCCGCCGGCATCTGCCATTTCTTTTCATTCAGGTTTCCCTGATTCATTGTATTTTGTGGGATAAAGTTTTGAATCAATATATATACAGGTAGTTATTATATATATACAGGTTAGCATGCAGTATAGCAATATTGGGTTGTTAAGTGATATTATTATATATATAAGGGTTATATATACATATATATATAGATATATACATATATAAATATTATATATAGTTATATATATATATATATATATATATACATATATATAGGCTTTTCAATGGCGATCAAGTGACGTAAAAGTGGTCAATGTCTCAATTTTGGTATTTAACTTCAACATGGCTCTCAAATTATTTAAAAATATAGGCCTTGGTTGATTATCAGCATTCAAAGTTGCTTAAAGCCGATTTTTATTTTAAACTACTAAATCGGAACACAATGAACAGCAACGCCCTTCATAGTGTTAAAAAGATTGAACTTTTTTTCTAATAAGTTAGTTAGTTAGTTGTTGAAAATATGTCATTTGCGTCGTTCAATACCAAATGATCCCCGGCTGGGCCATGGACTCTGGCGTTCGGAAAGTAACTACGGGAATCAAATTACTAATATGTTTAGTTAAATGGAAAGTGAAATAAATTAACTAATTATGAGCTTCCTTAGGAGGAGGTTTAAATTTAATTTACTTATGGGGTGCTTGGGTTACAAGATTTAAAATAATGCTGTGGGGCGGAATAATTAGATTTGCTTTTTAATATTTCTTAAAGATGTGAAGCTCAATTTAATACAATTACTTCTGATTAAAATTCCGTAGTGTGTACCTTGCCTTTACAGTTATACAAGTCTCCTGGAAACAATGGAAAGAAACAAATTATAACTTTGAATGGCTCACAATAACATTCTTTTAACAGAAAATTGATGCAGCAGAAAAATTCGTAAAAATATACATATTACTCGTATTCCAAAAACTAAATTATGTAACAATGCTCATGAAATGGAAGAAATTGCATTTCGAGAAAAAAGAGCACACGTATGGAAATGTAATGTTTTCAAATGGAGAAAAGGTAATAAGAGAAGACAACAACTATATGCGAGAGGTAATATATATATATATAATATATATATATATATATATATATATATATATATATATATATATTATATATATATTATTATTATGATAAATATATATAGTTATATAATATATATATATATAAATATATATATATATATATGTGTGTGTGTGTGTGTGTAGGTGTGTAGGTGTAAGTGTAAGTGTGCGGCACACGAACTTGACTAAGAAATCATTCGGGGCCGTCATCTTCGGTTAAATCAATTACAGATGCTTGAATGCAGGCTATTACAGACAAAAATCTGAAAGTGGTGACACTTGCTAAAAATAGGCTCCGCATATTTAAGGAGGCGCTTATTATAGACAAAGAAAGGATTTCCAAAACTCAACACCCTGAGCCCTAAAAATTGAGTTCAAGGAAACATATGCTCCATTAGGCTCGGACTGTAGGACAGAGGGGGACGAAGTCCGGATCAATGTATAACTACCGTGACAAGCGTTCAGGCCTCTATCTGTATATTGAAACTCTAGTACTTCAGGTTAGTAGTAGCTTCCACCACTGTCTCCTTACATTGTACAAGCTTTATACGCTGGTTCCAAATATGCAATTTGTTTTTCTGTAAGTGTAAACTTAGATTTTTTACATGCTGGTAATAAGCTATACCTGATTACAAATATATAATTGTTTTTTCTGTAAGTGTCATACTTATGACAACTCACTCGACTCCATCGTCTCCGGTAAATCCATAGATGATGACATACATTATTATACACTATATTGATGATATATGGAGTGATATACACATGTTATGCTGGTTGTTGCTATTATTACTACAGTTAATATATTATACATACATATGCTATTACATACTGGTTATTATTGAGCATATTATTGGGCTGCTGTTAATACATGTTACATGCATATATAGATATATATACATACATATATATAACACCTCATAATATTGTAATTTCTGGTTTCTCTTGGTGACTGTAGAAGCTCTTCATTATATTATTATAAGCAGTCCCTTACTTATTATTTCATAAGAGAACTCTTTGTTACAATTAACACACGAGTAGTAATACTCTGCCATAGCAAGGAAAATAAATATCATAAAAATTTTATAAAAACAAAAATGTTCGAATCCATGCAATATGAAAGTGATTGATAATGGCGATATGATCCCATAGATAAAGAAGAGCAAAGAAATAGCGAGTGATATAGCGGGAGGCAAAGGTATGAGAGAGTATATATATATACATACATATATATATATATGTATATTATATATATTATTATACAGGGCAAGAGGAAGAGAAATATATACATATAATATTATTATTATTATGCATATGTATATACATACATATATATATATATATATATTATTATTATATATAAGAAAAATATTAATAAGATATATATATTGATATTATATAGTTATTATTGTTGTTATATTATTATTAAATATTATTATTATTAGTATATAAATAGGCTTCCTTTATTAAAATTTATATGTGACTCAATGCTTCAGCCACATAGTCCTGATATTTATATTCGAAATGTGACGATATCGGTGAGGCCAGATTAGCGTGACAGTGTTCTAACGTGCCGGCGTCGGTACAATTTATTAGAAATGTCAAATCTATTTCAAATATTATATTAATCTCTCTATCTATATGATTCGGGGAAAAGAAAATGCTTTAACCTCAAAATATTATTCCTCTGCGACGACAATAATGCGAAAATACATATATATATATATTATATATATATATATACATATATACGGAGTTTTTGAATTATCTGAAAAATGGAGGCAGCTTTTTATTTTTTCAAATCTAGCACAGGACATATAGTCTGTTACAGCCCTAATATCGGCCTCACTGCGCCAATACCTGCGACTCCGATTCATTTTTACTATACTCATATACATGCATACACCTATGAAAATCTCTAACTCATCAACTTTGAGTATCAGTGGTTTACATGGATCTTTTTGTGAAGCAAATAGGTTACTTTCATTACAGATCATATTCAATAAATCCTCGTCAAAAAAAACTCTAAAATACTCAATGGGCTCACATACATTCCCATCAATGGCAACACACCCTTTCCATTCTGGAATTACTCTTTCATTACATTGATTATCTTCACACGTTTTCCATTTTATTTTATTTTTTAGGTCTCTATAGAAAGATACATCTACAAGACTTTCCTCTTCCTCCTCCTGTTCCTCTTCTTGATCAACCTCAGCTGAAAGTGAACAATTATTTATTTTACCTGTATCAGTAACGGAAGACTTCTGGGGCAAAGTATCATTTGTAAAATTTAAATTTTACTCATTCAGAAAAAGAGTATCTTAGTTGAAGTTATATTATATATGATTTGATTATTATTATTCCATTATAGTTATTCCATACTATATAGAGGTATATATTTATATGAGCTTTTTAGCTTAAGACTCCGTTCTTCCTCATCCATATATTATTATTATATAAGTTGTTATATATATATAAATATATATATATTATTATATATATATAGGTTATTATGCTATGTTGATATATTATACATACATAGGATGTATCCCATACATACATGATCCGATGGTGATATGGTTATTACTACATGTTGGCGCTGGCTGGTTAAGCTGATGCTAGTTGGGTTGGTTGGTTGGCGCATATACATATACATATATACTTATATATACATATATATATAAGTATATATATGCCATATTATGATGATATATATATATATTGTGTTGGATATATTAGTGTTATATATAGTATATATATATATATACAATATAAATATAAATATAATATATTATAAGAAGAAGAAGAAGAAGAGCAGTTATGCTATATATATATATTATTATTGGTTATTATAATATAGTTATTATATATATATATATATATACATATACATATTAATATTTCAGCTTTAATATATATATATATATATATATATACATATATATATATATATATATGATATATTATATATATATATAGTATATACATAAGGCGTGAGAGGCGGAAAGTAACTTAATCTTATGTAAAGTAGTGGTAGTAGTAGTGGCAGTAGTAGCAGTGTAAAAATTACCCACCTGTATAACAAGATCAAATCACGTCTTTGTCGGAATCTTTCACTTCGGGAAATTTTAGCTTCCAAAATATTTATCATCTTTGAATGAATATTCGAAACAGAATCAGACTGTGGCTGATCTCTTGCACAAAAATTCAGGTATTATAAAAAGGGGTTTACTGCCTGAAAAACTATTGATATTTTGAGTTAATTCAAAAACAAAACATTTATCACTTTATACCACACCAATTGCAATATATATATATATGTTATATATATATATATATATATATATATATATAAAGTTATTATTGAAAGAAGATAAAGGTTGTAGTATATGAGTTATGGTTATTATTATATATATGTTATTATATATAAATATATATACATACATATGGAAGGCAGAGCAGTTATATGCTAAAGCAGCATATGGGTATATATATATATATATATATAAGAGTTAGAGAGGTTATATATATATTATATATATATGGGTATATATATATATATATATATGTATGTATATTTATATATATAGTATATATATATATATATATATATTTATATATATATATATATATAGATATATATATGCTGTTATGTATATATATATATATATATATATATATATATATAGTATCATTTATAAGAGGCTGACTCAGGAACGAAAATCAATAAAAATGTAACGTTAATAATTTTAGGGTAAAAACATTGCAATATAGGGTAACCTAACCTAATCTAACCTAACGTAGCCGAACCTAACTCCAATCCCAACCTTAACCAAACCAACCTGAAATTAACCTAACCCAATATTAACGGAGTCAACCCTCATATATATATATATATATATATAGATATATATACATATATTATTATTATATATTATATATATTATATATATTATTATAATATTATATATACATACGTATATATATTATATATATTATATATATATTATTATATGTTATTATTATATTACTATATGAAAGATATATAAAGAGTTAGTTATAAAATATATTATTATATATATTATTACATACTTATTATTATTATAGTTATTAAAGCATATACATATATACATATATTATATTGATAGTAGCAGGATATTATTGGTTGCTATTGTTGTTATTATATTGTTGGTTAGTACATATTACATATATTATATTACAAACATATACATATAGTTATATATATATATATATTATTATTATTATTGATATTACATATTATATATTATTATATTATATATATTATGCTATATATATAAAACATATATATTACATATATTATTATAATATGGGATATATTTAGTTACATATATATATATGGTTATATGTCAATATATATTTATAAGTGTTGGCTATATATAAAGGTATATATATTTCCATATATATATATATATATATTATTATTACATATGTTACTATATATATATATATATATATATTTATATATATATATATATATATATATATATATATAATTTATATAAGAAGAAAGATATATATATATATACATATATATATATATATTAATACATACATATACATATTATATAGATATATATTGCTATATTGTTATATATATATATATATTATATATATATATATATATTATAGTTATATATATACATATAATGGGATATTGCTATTGCTATATTATAATATTGGTGCTATGTTGAGTTGATATTATAGGTTATATATAATATGCATATATGTTATTTCATATATGTATATTGATATGATGATATGATAGATAGATATATTATTACATTGGTTAAGGTTGTTATTATTATTGGCTATGCCATACATATATGAAAGATAGCGATGTTACATACATATATTATTGGCTACTACATATATATTGTTATATATACATGCATATTATATACTAGTTATTATTATCTATACATACATATTATATATTATTGTTGTTATTATTACATATATATATATATTATACATATATATACATATATACATATTATTACTTATTATTATATAATAATATATATATATGTATATATGTTATATATATATATAGATAGATAGATAGATTTGATAGATATATACATACTAGTTACGTTGGTTGTTATTATATATAGCAGAGGCAGATATATATATATATATATATATAATGATCGATAAGGAAAGGTAGAAATGACGTTATTCGTAACTATAGCAGGAGAGACTGAGCTGATCAACTCAGGCAGAACCCAAATTAAATTAAAATACCATACATATAGCTGGCTATTGAGTAAGAGTTATGCTATACAGTTAGTTATTGGGCATACATATATGCGTTGTTATATATATTATTGGTTGGCAGGTTGCTATGAAAGATGATATTGGTGTTAAGTTAATATATATATATATATATTATATACATATATATATTATTATTATTATGCTATATATATATTATTATATATATATACATATATATTGCTATATATATCCAAGATATATACATATATATTATATACATATTATATATTACATATATTATATATAAAAAGAAAGAGTTATATTATTATTATTATTATTACATATGCCATATTACTATTAATATACATATTATGCCAGCATATTATTAGAAGAAATGATACATACAGAAGAGTTATATATATATAGTATATTTAGTATATATATATATACATACATATTTATACATATATATATATATATATAAGGCTATTACATATATATATATATATTATTATTATATATATATGTTATATATATATATATATATATATATATATATATGTAAGAAAATTCATTATAACTTTGTAAAATAATTTTAATTTATGTTCCGTACCTCATGCTGCAAGATTTCTAAGGAGAGAAATATAAAAGTCTGAAGTAAAAATAATATATAAACACGTCCTGTTGAGATAATACTTTTCAGTCAGATAAAATTAACAACAAGAATCAGAAGAAATAAATTACTCATAAGATACTTCCAGAAATTCGGGCAAGTGAGAGGTAAAATTTTCAAGGAAGGGCTGCACTTTGAATTTCGGGATCGTTAAATAATTTCTAAACGAAGAGTTTGAAAGTGGTGGAAAATGGCTGAAAAGACTGTGACATACCAATTCGTCTAAGAGAGAGCATTCAAACAGAAGGGACTTTTATTCTTACTTTAGAATATCTCTACAAGTTGAATAAATGCCCCATTCAAAATATGATCTTCTTAAATCATCATCCTTCATAGGTGCTTCTAAGCCTCTGGCAAAAGAAGCACCAATCTAGCAAGTCCTACCCTATATATATATATATTATTACATATATTATTATTTTATTACTGGTTGGTTATTATTATTATTATGCTACATATATATATATATATTATTATTGTTATTATATTAGGTTAGTTATATTATTATATTATTATTATTTTTTTTTATATATATATATATATTTTATATGTATATATATTATATATTATTATTATTATATATATTATTATTATATATTAGATATATATAATATTATACATATATATATGTAGATATAGGCTGCATAGTACTGGTTATGGCAACATTCTTTTTGATTACTTCCACCCCTTATCTAAGATCCATACAGCATTTTTTGTCCTTTACAAGGCAAGAGTTATATTATATGGTATATACAGAGTGTTAAGTTATATATATATATATATATATATAATATATTATGATATATATATATATATGTTATTATAGTAGTTATACTGCGTGTTATTATATATATACATATATATATATATATATATATATATAATAATATTTTGATTCCTCTTCGCCCAAATTTCTTTGACACCTAAGTAAGATCTATACAGTATTTTGTCTTTATATATATATATATAATATTTTTGATTCCTTCACTCTCTTTTATCTAAGACTCCATAGTATTTTTGTCTTTATTTTCAATATGTCATGTGAAATTGCATTTAAACAATTCAATAGAAGATAAAATATTATTTTCTGGCAACATGTGAAAGCTAAATTGGTGGGCTGAAATATATCTATAGTATATATTCAAATGAAAATAATTTTTTTAGAGGCTCTGTATTTACCATTTATTTGAATTATTTTCCATTATTTCCGCTGAAAATTCACTGTTTAAAATTGGCACAAAAAATTGAGACCTAAATTTGAAAAATCCTCTATATTAATTAAAATTACTTTTAGCAGAAATGAAAAAGGACTCAATCAATTGATTTAAGTTTTTATCTTTGGAACGAAACAAAAATTCTGCACCATTCCAATTAGTAACATGATCTTCTTGTGATAAATGTCTAAATACAGCAGTTAAGGCATATGCTATGGTATAGCAGCAGTTAAGTATATATGGGTTATTATTATTATATTATTGGTTGATATATTGATATTATATATATATATATATATATATATACATATATACATATATTACATATATTATATTATATTAAGTTATATGTGTATATATATATAAAGAAAGAAGACATAAAAATATAATAGTATTAGTTGTTATATTATTATTATTTGTTGTTATTATATATATTATATATATATATTACATATATATTTACATATATATAAGATATAATATATATTATATATTACATATTATATATATATATATATATATATATATTCTCAGTTATTATTATACTATTTACACATATCTTTATATATATATATAGATTATGTGTTATATATATAATATATATTATTATTATATATATTATATAAGAGTGTGTTAAGGTATATATATATGGTTGCTGCTATTACATACATATTATATTATTATTATATATATACATATATATATATATTATATATATTGTTATAGTGAGTTATTATATATTGTATTGCTGGTTATATATAGGTTATACATATACTATAGTTAAGAAAGAAGAAGATATATACAAAGATATATATATATATGGTGTATATACATGATATATTATAGATATATGTATAAAGGTGTTGGTTATTACATATATATGTTGTTGCTATTGCTATTACAGCAAAGCTAAGTACTAACGCTAAAGTAAGAACCGTTAATTAACCTCGTTAAATCCTTTTCGCGTTAACTTTAACGCTTTCGTTAATTTCGAAAAAGTAACGGACTATTAACGAGTTAAAATTTTCCTTACATCCAGCCAACGTTAACTTAATTTATGAGTTTATAAAATATTTTCTCATATCAGATTTTTAAATTGTATTAGATTCGATTTCGATAAGAAGAGATAAACTTTTTTTTTCAAAATTTAAACGCACCTCAGTTTTGCTTCAAACTGTGTTTATATTTACTCGGTTATTATCCAGTTTAGCAATGTTTAACACAGGGTTGGAAAAACAGAGCTTTGAGGGAATGCTTACGTGCAGACACACCACGCCTCGTTCAATTATATTCTCTATGTCTTAATCTAGCACTTTCCCAGTGTTGGAAGCACGTACATGTCCAACCTATTCCGGAAAAGGAAGCCGCTCTGATCCTTTTCTAACTATCGCCTCTATAGCTCTCACTTGTATTTCTATCTAAGATCTTTGAAAAACCCTTCTTAACATCCCTCACTTCTTAGACCATCTAAATCTCATTCTCTTCTTTCTGATCGTTTGGTGTTCAAAGTCTACTGGCGATATGCCCTTCCTATTTAACTGATTTATGGTTTTCTGCCTTTAGGAACTAGGCAGATTCTGCAGTGGCGCTTGACATATCATCCAAAGCATTTGACAGGGTATGGCACGTAATGCTGCTCTCGTTTTTCCCCCTCCTTCCTCCTCTTGCTTTACGTTGAAGTTCTTAAGCTTTTCTTTTTTCAAGTCGCTAAACATCTGCTATGGTTGATGGAGCGACTTCTTCTTCTTCTTTTTCTGTCTATAGTGGAGTTCCTCAGGTTTCGTCTCATCTCCTACTTTATTCCTCCTTACTTTTCACTAATGATCTTTTCACTCCGCAATATCTATTAACCTATCCACTCACACATGCCGATGACCTCGACCCTTTCATTCTTTCAGCTCATTTCAATTCTGCTCCATCTTTTACTCCTAGAATTGCCTCTCGTCTAATCTTTCCGATTCTTCACTGCTGATAGAATTTGCGGGTGGGGTCGTCTCCAACCTTGTGAAATTCAATTCTTAAAAACCCAACTTCTACAATCTCCCTCTCTAAAAATACCTTTCTAACTTTCCTATCTCTTTGACGGTTCTCTTTCTCGTCTCCTGTTGGACAATATAAACATGGATGGCCTTAACATAAAAATGAAGTTGGAAACCCCACATCATGAATGAGTTATGCTGGTTATATTCCTTGGAAGAAACTGGGGCTCTGCTTAGACTGGTGAGATTGTCTTTTTCCTCTCTTCAGCACCCAGCCATACAAGGGTCTCATCCGGCCTTGTATAGAGTACTGTTCTCATATCTGGGGCTCTGGTTTCACCCGGCTTTTGGACAGGGTCGAGTCAAAGCCAAAAGGCTGGCAAATGTTGTACTCTTCCACTCCAGTTCACTTGAACCCCATCTTTGCGGGCGCTGATGTTATGCTTTTATCTTCTATAGGTATCGCAGCAGCAGGTGTTCGAGGGAACTTGCCACTGGCGTACCACCACCTTTACGACGACGCCCTAGTAGCAATAAGGGGTGCTGTATCTGCGCACGAGTTTTGTGTGTATATTGGTAACTCCAGGCTTATTCGTGCTGCGGTGTTTCCTTTTTCCTTCCAACACTGTTCTGTGGAACTCTCCAATTTAATCTCCCATACTTTAAAGCCTGCGTCTATGTTCATCTGCAATTTGCGCTAGCGGATGAAATTTAGGCGTGCAACATCCCCTCCTTGAATAGGCCTCTGCCCATGAGTGGTGGTGGCAGATAACTAAAAAAAAAAAAAAAAAAAAAAAAAATGAAGACGGTTAACGTTAACGATAACGTTAACTTCCGTTACATACTTTACCGATAAACGCTTTAATGATTAATTTTGTTAACGATTAAGAATTAACGACGCTAACTTCATTAACGGTGCCCACTTTTGTATATATATAGTGCTTGCTATATATTATTATATATATTATGTTATATATTATACATAATATATATAGTGATATTATTGGCTGGTTATTGGTTATTGGTTAGTATACTATTATTACATATATATATGGTTATTACTGGATGTTATTACGCTTCCATATGGTTGATGATATATATATATATAAGGAGTTATTACATACATATATTATATATATATATTAGTTGATTATTATAATAATATATATTATTATTATTATTATTATAATATAGTTGTTATATATTATATAATTAAAGTAGATACATGATGATGATGATATTTATATGATGATATACATGTATAGATAGATATTATATATTGGCTACTACATATGGCTATACAGCATATATACATACGCTATTATTATTGGCTATTAGTTATACATGGTTGGCTATTATTGGCATACATACTGGCCGAGCTACATACATATAAGGTTGAATGCTGCTGGAGTTGTTGGCTACTATATAATACTGTTATATATATAGGTATATATATATATATAGAGTATATACATATATATATATATATATATATATGTTATTTCATGGTAATCAAGTGGATTAAAGCTGGGGCTCCTTTCCCTCGTTCAAGATCGAATTTTTCGTGAGCCAGAGTTCGAATGTTGGTCTCGCTACCTGTACGAACCAAAAAATTGACGTCAGTAAGAGATTTTCAGTAATGCTTAATTATATTATGGCATTGTCCTCAATACCCACCCACACATCATTGAAACCAGAGCCAACACTTTCAACAGAATATCTAGTTATAACTTACAAAGCCCTCTCTCTCTCTCTCTCTCTCTCTCTCTCTCCTCTCTTCTCTCTCTCTCTCTCTCTCTCTCTCTCTCTCTCTCTCTCTCTCTCTCTCTCTCTCTCTCTCTCCTCTCTCTCTCTCTCTCTCTTCTCTTATAATATTCCAATAAAATCTTCAGTAGATTCCCAGATCTCTGTCTACAGTGGTTGTGAAATTTCAAAGGCGTTGGAGCTTAAGAAGGGCTTGCCATCAAGCCTAGATAATAATCTTTATGATTTTAATCCTCACTTGGTTAGTAAAGTCACGTGTAACACAATTCTGATGATTAGGACTTGTTGTATTTACCGAATATTCTTTAGACAGTTCGGTAGCAACGAACCATCCAAATTAAATATATATACAGCATATATATATATATATATATTAGCAAAGTAAAGAATTATGTATATATAAATAGATATATACATATATATATTATATATATATATATTATATATATATATATATATATATTATATATATATATATATTATATATATTATATATATATATACATATACGCTCCTCTCTCTCTATGCTTCTTTGATTTTGAAATTCACACCTGCTGCTTTAAAAATCTTGCTATCCATAAAATAAAATTGTTAATATTTTATGAACATTAGATGTAAAGAGAATGAAAGTAATGTAATCATTCATCATTTTTTTCATAATTCAAAATTTGAAGCTAATTTCTTATTTCTAAACTTTGCATTAGTATTGGTACAAATATTAAAAAAAATTAAAAATAATATTAATTCAAAACATACATATATATATATATATATATTATTACTATCTCTTATTGTGGCTGCTGGTTATTAACTCATCAAAGAGCAGGAACAAATATATATATATATATATATATATATATCGGCAAGTATATATATATACATATATATATATGATATAAAAATGATATGAGCTAGAGCAAGAAATGTTATATATGATATTATGTTGCTGTGGGCCACAGATAGACATAGAAAGTTATATATATATATATATATATATATATATATATATATATATATATATATATATAAATATAAATATATAGAAAGGAAAGCCCTTGGATTAAAATTTCTTTTCCATTTATTTAGTTACACAAAACAAAAGACACATATTGATTTAAAAACAGATTCTTCATAAAAATACCTAAAAAAGTTAAATAATCTGTGAGTTTCTCACAGGTAACATATTATAGATATATATGGCAGGCAGGTGGTGATATGGCGCGTGGCTGGCTACATATATGAAAGAGTTAAAGAGTGGTATATGTTATATACATATTGGTTGGTTATTATTATATATACATATATATATATATTATATATATATATATATATATTATTATATATTAGATATACATATATTAGATAATCCCTTCGCATAAAGCTTCCCAGGGCGAGTTATTGAAGTAAACCCTTTGTCCTTTATATTTTTTGCTTGGTAAGAACTTCCTGGACCAGCATTGAATTCAGTGCCTAGAAACACTTGATCATCTGGAAAGCTTTGGGAGAACGAGTTTTGAGGTCTAATGGAAGAAGGATGCTAGTTCCACTGAAAGGGTGTCCCTGCCTGAGGTGAGTAGCTCAAGGACTGGCATCAGAAACCATTGCACCGAGAAATGTTTTTCTAGAGTGCTCTAGGGATCAAGAGCTTCCCAAATAGAATGTGTTGAAAATGCCGGTCCAACAGACAGGCGAAAGTCCTACACATGAAAGATGTCGGTAACAAATAAATAAAATAAATATATATATATATGTTGAGTTATTATATTATATAGAAATTCTATATTATTATATATTATTAGATATAATATATATGTATATTATATATATATGTATATATATATATATATGAGATATATATTTATTATATATATATATATATTATTAGTTAATATACATATATTATTATTTATGAGAGTATATATATATATTATTATTGCTATATTATACATATTATTATACATATATATATATCTTCATACATATATATGATATACATATATAGGTCTATATATATATATACATATATATATACATATTGGTTGCCATATTATAAGTTATGTATATATATAAGATATATTAGAAAGTTATTATTATATATATGTTGGTTGTTGTTAAATACATATTGGGCTATAATATTATATCCATGCTTAT
The DNA here is from genome assembly GCA_015478945.1 of Trachelipus rathkii. NCBI lineage: Eukaryota > Metazoa > Arthropoda > Malacostraca > Isopoda > Trachelipodidae > Trachelipus > Trachelipus rathkii. The sequence goes on along the minus strand of JABUQX010097411.1, from coordinate 3,991 downwards.
ATATAATATATGTATATATATTATTACATATATATATATTATGTTATTATTATTTATTATGATATATTATTCATTTTTATATTATTACATATATATATTATTATTTAGAGTTGATGATAGATAGATGATATATTTATTATTAGATGATATATTTATTATTTATTAGATGACATAGGTTCTAATCATGACTTGACTGAGTCGTCAGATCGAAAACAATAGTATATGTCTGTGTCAATGAAAGAATAAATAAATCAAATAGTATAAAAAAAAACATGGTCAAAAAAAAAAAAAAACAATTCTTTTTTGTTTCTTTATTTATTTTAGAAGAAAAAATACGTCGTTAATAGTTAAAAATTTTAGTTTGTTTGTGTCTGTAATCTGTATTGAAGTTCTCTTGTTAATTTTGGTTTGTAATAAAAAACATGCAATATAAACTATGGTCGTCTGAATCTATGTTCACTACCTAAATATATTTACAATATACCAGTGCAATTATTTGCCTACAATTTTTCAAGTTTAAAATCAACATTTTATTATTATTATTATTATTATTATTATTATTATTATTATTATTATTATTATTATTATTATTATTATTATTATTATTATTATTATTATTATTATTATTATTATTATTATTATATATGGCCATTCTCCCGATTAGGTGACACCTGTATCTAAAAAACTACGATAGCTACATAAAAGCTGAATACATTTTTGAATTCAGCGAACATTTTAATGCCGGAAAAGGAAAAAATATTTTGTTACTTATTAATAAAATAATTAATATTATTGATAAATTAATTGAAATTATATGCCTGAATAATATCTTGATTTGGAAATTTTGTTTAAAGTGGTAAGGAGATGTATTGCTCCAGACTCCTAAGACCTTCTGTTGTGATATAGGTATATATATATATGGTTAGTGGCAGTATATATATATATATATATATATATATATATATATATATTATTTGTAAAGGTATTACACGGCAATTTAAAAATTGGTTTTCCGACGGGGAACACAGGGGGACGTTTTCCATACTCCGTAGGAGGGCTGAACCCCCTGCATAAATACCAAAGAGTGGTTCCGAGACCTCTCCGGAGGGGGAATAGTCACCCTGTGCTCCCCGAAGGCCTCGAGACCCTAGGACTCCAAGATATTTGAAAGTGGTATACCCGGTGGCCTTTAGTTAAAAAGGAAAAATTTAATAGAAGTCTATTTATTTTAACTCGAGAAACCAATAAAAAGGTCTCTAAATAGGCCGCGAATTAATCATATTATCATGATTATTAACAATAATATTTTTATTACATTTTCCTATCCAAAATTGTACGAGACAGGATTCCAAAAATGTATTCTCTTTCGCTGTAGCTAGCTATTGTAGTTTTTAGATTTTTTTTTTTTTTTTTTTTTTTTTTTTTTTTTAAAACGCACCAAATTTCTGGACCTGTATCTGAAAGCAACGGTGACCCTTCCTGCGAGGCTGTCAGGCTCTCGGAGGATATGATTGAGGGGTTCCTTCTAGAAGCTTCATCTCATTATATATATATGAAAGAAGAGTGATGGCATATATATATAGTACAGCACATAGAAATAGTTGGAGCAGAGCAGTTATTATGCTATGTGCATATATTATATTATATATATAGATATATATATATTTAAGATATATATATTTTACAGAGTTATTATACATATACATATATATATATATATATATATATATATATCAGCATAAAAATTAAAAAATAGAGATTGGGAAGCTCCAAATTTTTTCATAAGGATACTTTTTACATAATTAGTTTCTTAAATAGAAAAATTTTAAAAACTATTATTTTTCAAGTTGTACTTAGGATACTTTTCATTGAATTATTTTCATAATGTACTTAGTATCTTCAGAATCAAGTAATATACTATCTGGCTACTGTCAAAAACTATAGAAGATCCTATATATAGTGGAGATAAGTTACAGCAGCATATATATAATATGAGTATGTTGTTATTATATATATACATATAAGTTATATATGTTATATATAGAAAGTATATATATATATATATATATATATATATTATTATATATATATATATATTTATATATATATTTATATATATATATATATATATGGTCAGCCTCAGAAGAGTTTAATAATCCTATTATCTCAAGTTCTCTGCAGCAGCCAACAGAAAGTGAATACATTGCTGAATGTTAACCAATTTAGTGGAAATAAATATAGGCCTGTTGATTATCAAAGATCCTAGGTTAATAAGCCGATTTATTTTTAAAAATCAACTAAATTTGAAATTACACAATGAACATAAATGCCTCATAGTGTTAAAAGATTGAACTTTTTCTAATAAGTTAGATAGCTAGTTATTGAAAATAATGGAAGTGAAATGAATTACTAATATAAGTTTAGTTTAATGAGTGAAATAAATTAATAACATGTTTAGTGAGTTGAAATTATTAATTTTTATAAGATTAGTTTAGATTTTAAATAATATTCGAATTTTTAATATTAAAGGTAGCTTCACTTTATTATAATAGTTTATTTACTGACAAATTGTGAAATTTTTGTTTTTACAGTTATATATTTTCTGAAAGCGACAACTATCATCGATCCATATCTCAAAACTACAATAGTTACAGTGGAAAAAGGAATACATTGTTGAACTTCCAAGTAAAATTCTGTACATAGTGAAACTGAATGAATTAAACTCATGATTCTAAAAACTTATTAGCTACACATGAAGGAAAAGAAATTGATGATTTGAACTGAATTGAATAGAAAATTAATAAATGAATAGTAATGAAAAAAACTGAAATTATTTGGCTTATTTCCTTTTTTAGGAAGAAAATACAATATATGAGATATATATTATTTGTAGTTAAAAGGCTGAAGATTATAATGGCCTCAGAGCCAGGATTTGGAAACAGGGGGATTGCTTCCCATACCCTGTGGAAGGGAGGGAAGCGAAATTTCTCTAAGCACACACCCTGGCAAATACCCAAAGAGCGTGGTTCCGTGGGACCCTCCCGGAGGACTGAAGTCCCCAATTCTGCTGTTCGGTGTCGTGAGAGTATTTAGGACTCCCGCCATCGGTGCATACCTCCTTGGGGTATTCTTTTTTAGTAAAAGCAAAAAATAAGTGAAATTTAATGTTTTAGAAAGTCTTATTTATTTAACGAGCAAACTAATAAGGCCCCTGAAATAGTTCTTCAACTATACATTACACTATTAGCAATAATATTTTTTTAAATTATTTACATTTTCCTATTCCTAAAATTTTGCCCAATTGGTGATTCCAAAATGTATTTTCAAGGTAGCTGGTTGTAGAAGTTTTTGAGATGTATATATATATATTAGAAGATATATATTATTATTATTATACATATATATATTATTTATACATATAGTATATATATTATTATTATATATATATATGTTACATATATATATATATATAATCATATATTATATATGAGTATTAGAAGATGTTAGTTATTATTATTATAGATATATATAATATAGTTATAAAATAGGTAAATATGTTATTATTATGAGAAGAGGCATATATGATGAGTTGATATATATATAACATGAGTTATGAGTATATAGAGAGTATATATATAAATACATAGTGTGGTTGGGTTGCTGCTATATCTTCATTTTTCTCGGCCCTAAAAATTGATCTTTCAGCATTCCAGCAATGTATTCCTTTCCTGTGGCAGAAGTTAGATATGAATTGATGATAGCTTAGTCGTGCCTAAACCAATTATCACTACATACATATATATATATAGAGAGTAGAAGATATATAGATAAGATAGAGAAAATATAGAGGAGTAGATATACATAGTATATATATATATGTTACTAGAGGATATATATATATATGAAGTGGCGTAAAACAGAAAACGCAAAGCGTTTCTAATGATACGTGCGAAACGGTTAACAACAATTAACTGAACGAAAAGCATTACTG
>JABUQX010097410.1:0-31681 GCA_015478945.1 Trachelipus rathkii | reverse complement strand
AAAGAACACACAAAACAAGAGGATCTTTCACTTAAGATAGCATACCATCTATGAAATGTTATAAGGCTACACTAGTTCATAGACACTTACACTAGCCGCATTATACACTTACAGCTCACACAGATACACTTCACTCCCACACTCGAGTATTTTGATGCTGCAATTTGATGTCCTCAACTTTGATGCTCGCATTGATGCTCAACTTTGATGGATTGATGCGGCAGCAATTGATACATTTTCTAACCTTTTTCTAGGCCTCTTCTACCGCCACATCTAGAACAGAGTTAATATTAATGTCTTTCCCCTAGTTCATAAGCGTACCATCAGGGCGCCGCATGCGCCTCCGCGCGAAGGCTGATAACCCCGCACCCGCAGGTGCGACCCGTCCGCGTGAACCTCCGCCGCGTGCGCCCCGCAGGCGCAATATTTCCGCGTTGCCGCCCGCCGCGTGCGCCCGCAGGCGCAATATTCTCGCGAAAAATATATATATTATGAGTCATTCATTTTTAATTTCATACTTAAACATTTAAAGAATTTCTTTTAAATATTACTTGGAGTCATTCATTTTATTTCAAGTTAACATTTTATTAAAAACTTTTCGCGAACCTATAACTGTAACTCATTACAGACATCTTTTTATTTTTTTACTTAATACTTTTTTAATTTATAAATTTTTTAAAAATTGTTATTGTAAGAAGAAAAAACCGAGTGTCTGATGATAAACATTTTATTTACTTACAATTGTACGAAATTTTATTAAAACATAACATTACATACTTAAACAGTATCAGTAAATCAATAGAGTTGTTACCTAACACCTAAGGGGTTAGTATGCTTTTGTTTTACTGTTTACTGCTTTAACTCATATGTTTTTTATTTTTTTTTACTCACATATTTATTAAAATTACATACCTTAAAGCATAAATCAGTAAAATCAATAGAGGTGTTACATAGCAACAGGGGATTAGTATGCTTTTTGTTTTACTGTTTTGCTTTGCTTTAACTGCCTAGTTTTAACTGGCTTTAACTCATATATTTATTAACATTAATACTTAAAGCAGTAATCAGTAAATCAATAGAGGTGTTATCAATCGCAACAAGGGGATTAGTATGCTTTGTTTTTACTGTTTTTACTGCTTTAATCATATGTTTAACTGCTTTAACTCAATATATTTATTAACATTACATACCTAAAGCAGTAAATTCAGTTAAATCATTAGAGGTGTTACTATAGCAAACAGGGGATTAGTTATGCTTTTGTTTTACTGTTTACTGCTTTTAACTCATATGTTTTTACTGCTTTAACTCATGATTTACTGCTTTAAAACTCATGTTATACTGCTTTAACTCATATGTTTTAACTCGCTTTAACTCATATGTTTACTGCTTAACTCATATTTTTAATTAACATTAGCATACCTTAAACAGTAATTCAGTAATCAATAGAGGTGTTACATGCAACAAGGGATTAGTATGCTTTTGTTTTACTGCTTTTAACTCATTGTTTTACTGCTTTAACTCATGCTTTAACTGTTTAACTCAATGTTTACTGGTGTAACTCATATGTTTATACTGCTTTTAACTCATATATGGAGTACATTTATGTTTTTTTTTAATTCTTAATATGCTTCAATAATTTTTATTTTTATTCTTTTTCTTTTATTTTTATTTTTTATTCTTTTTATTTCATTTTTATTATTGTTACTTTTATTATTATTTGTTTTTTATTATTATTTTAGATAATTATACTCAAAATTATTATTATTTAGAATACACATAAACACAAGCCACGCAAGCGCACAGGCACAGCACACAGGCCACGCACACTTACACTTACACTTAACATATAACGTATAATTTATTAAAACTTTTATTTTCATTTTTAGTATTATACTTAGTGTTTTATTTATTCGGCCTATTGTTATTATTATTTAGAGCACACATACACTAACACACACACAACATACACACAATTACACACACAAATTATTAATTTATTAAAAATTTTATGTTTTAATTAAACGTACATTTATATTACTCATTCAAATATAACTAATTTATTTCAAATGTTTCTTAACTCTATAATAAATCAATCTTATTTTGAACAAAGAATGTTATTATTACTGTATACTTTTTTGTTATTAATGTTTTATAACTATGCAAGTTTTATAAAACTTTTACTAAAAATTTTTGAAATTTTATAAACTATATTTACGTACCGTTAAAGCAATAAATGCAGTAAATCAGTAAGGCCAGCCCCTAGCACCCTCTACACCAAGCTATAACCAACGTTTTGTCTATTGACTTTACTGCTTTACATCATCTTAGTCCTGTAATAAGTATAAAAATTAATTAAATTATTAAACGATAAAACAATGTAATTTTATAAAATCATTCTAAGTTTTTATTTAAAATACTTATTCACTTACATTTATATTATTGTCGATGTTACTAAAAATATTTCAAAGTTTTTTAAATTAATTGATTTTCTTTATTATATTTATTATTATCTATGTACATTGAAAATCCATCAAAAACACAAACACCCGCACTCCTTACAGATAGCGAAACTGACCTCTCTCTGTAAAATGTGTTGACATAACTACTTTAGGCAAATTTGGGATAATCCTTTTTGTATCCCGGGGCGATTAGGCCTAATTCCAGGTCAAAAATATATTCAAACTGTTCTCTTTGCTAACATAACAGTATATATAGGCCTATATATTAAAATTAGCTTATTTAAAATAACAAATTAAATTTATTGTCACAATTTAAAATTATTTTAGATAGGTACAAACATTTCAAAGTTTTTAAATAATTCGGATTTTCTTTATTATTATTATTATTATTATTATCTATGTACATTGACAATCCATCCCGAGAAAACACAACAACCCACTCCTTACAGATACGAACCTGACCTCTCTCTGTAAAATGTGTTGAAATAACTTCTTTCTAATTTTAGGATAATCCTTTTTGTTACCCGGGGCGATTTAAGCCTAATTCCATGTCAAAATAATTTCAAACTGGACCTTTTTTGTAAAATGTGGTGCAATAACTTCGTTATGACTACTTTAGGCCTAAATTTGGATAAGCCTTTTTTGTATCACAGGCGGATTCCTAATTCAGGTCAAAAGGTAATTCCGTATAGACAAGAATTTTTGTTTATTATTATTAATTTTTTATAAATATATTCAAGACTGAAACATGCTGGATCCGTAAGATCCTTTAAGCAGGTAGAAGGATGTTTTACTTACTGTGATTGTGGAGTTAATCCTTATTCTATATGACCCTCGTATGTGATTGGTCCGAGAATTATTTTATCGTCTTTTGAAATTAACTTTGTTTCTTTAAAACTTGTATTTGAGCAGGTGTTGTTTTATTATCTTTAGACCCAAAACTCATTTAAAATCATAGTCATTTTTAGCTGTTAGCGGTGCACAAGGTATCTGATTTGTATTAAAAGTGTTTTATTTTTACTAAGTGTATTATCATATTTATAATAAATACTTAAATTGAGGAATAATTATTATTTCACTAGAATAAGATAATATTATTCACTAGATTTTATAGTGATCACGTGGAAGCAACGCAAGAGCCCCGCAAGCGCGACCGGTGCGGAACCGACGCATGAACCGCCGGCGAATATTACTACGCGGTCGCGAAATTATTTTTATGATACGCCGTTGTAAACTTTCATTACAAATCATTTTTGTATTTTTCAAATAGTACCGCTTCCTATATTTATGAACCGTCCTTTTATTTCTTACATGAACATTTTATATTTTATTTATAGAAAATACAATTTCACTGGTAGTTTTTTTGAAAAACATTTTGTTTTGTAGAAAGCAGTTTTGTTTTTATTTATCCTTAAAGTTAATAATTCCTTGAGGGCAATAGAACAAATACTCCGGATGTGACGCTGGCTATGTTCCTCTTTTGTGTATGCCTTTAAGATCTTATTACTTTAAGGAATGTAAAACAAGTTTTATATGCGTTAAAGCTACACCTATATAAGACGTAGAGTTTATTGTATAGAAGTTATTCCTTCCCTCCTTTTCAAGGTATGTCTTTACGGTTTTAATCTTCTCTATGTATAAGTTATGAAAAAAAGTTGTTTAATCTAAAATATTAAATTACATAATTACCATTATTAATTTATTAAATACACAATGTGTGCCATGCATAAGAACTTTCCTCGTTGTACAAACCGTATTTCTCTTTATGGATTTCAGTATTGGTAATCATAATTATTATACTCAAAATTACATCGAAGTATGTAAGTTCATACCTCTTCTATCAGATGTTGAAGCCATTCTGCCACCATCGAGAATATCTCCTTGGTTTGTAATAAAACTGATATACCAGGACTTTAAATAACTAATGCGCTTGAACACATGTTTAAGGGTTCGTAAATTCTTGATACAGTCACAAACTATATTATCATCTGAATGGGACGGTGTCAAAGATATCAAGCGTCTAGATGTATGCCCTACCTTTTAAAACAACGCTTCCATATTTTCGCGACGCGTAGTAATTTACGCGGCGGTTAATGCGTCGGTTCCGCGCACTCGACGGGTCGCGGCTTGCGGGCGCTCTGCGTTTGCTTCACGTGATCTACTATAATTAGTGAATTAATTATTATCTATTCTAGTGAAATTATAATTATTCCTCATGTAAGTATTTATTATTAAATATGATATACACTTCGTAAATAAAACACTTTTATACAAATCAGATAACTTGTGCAACGCTTAACAGCTATAATGACTATGATTTTAAAATGAGTTGGGTCTAAAAGATAATAAAACACACTTGCTCAAATACAAGTTTAAGGAACAAAGTTAGATTTTCAAAAGACGATAACTAATTCTGACATCACATACGAGGTATATAGATGATAGGTTACTCCGACATCACAAGTAAGGAAAACATTTCCTTCTTACCTGCTTAAGGATCTTACGATCCAGCATGTTTCAGTTGAAATATATTTATAAAAATATAATAATAAATGATTCTTGTCTATACTGAATTACCTTTTGACCTGGTATAGGCTTTAATCAGCATGGGATACAAAAAGGCTTATCTTAAATTTAGGCCTAAATTCTAACGTAGTTATTGCACCACATTTACAGAAAAAGGTCAGTTTGAAAAATATTTTGACCTGGTTAGGCCTAATCGCCCCGGGCTACAAAAGGATTATCCTAAATTTGGGGATAAGTAGTTATTCAACACATTTTACAGAGAGAGGTCAGTTTCGTATCTGTAAGGGGTGCGGGTTGTTGTGTTTTCTCGTGATAGATTGTCAATGTAACATAGATAATAATAATAATAATAATAATAATAAATAGAAAATCCGAATTATTTTAAAAAAACTTTTGAAATATTTTTAGTTATATATTGAGCGAATATATAAATGTAAGTGAATAATTGTTATTTTTAAATTAAGAATTAAGAAGATTTTAAATAAAATACTGTTATGTAGCAGAGAAAGTTTAATACATTTGAACCTGGAATTAGGCTAATCGCTCCGGGATCAAAAAGGATTATTCCTAAATTTAGGCGCTAAAGTAGTTATTTCACAATTTTACAGAGAGAGGTCAGTTCGTATCTGTAGGGTGCGGGTTGTTGTGTTTTCTGGTGATGGATTGTCAATGTACATAGTAATAATAATATAATAAAGAAAATCCGAATTATTTAAAAACTTTGGAATATTTTTAGTTAACATCGAGGAGATAATATAAATGTAAGTGAAATAATTGTTATTTTTAAATAAAAACTTAGAGATTTTAATAAATACATGTTTATGTTAGCAGAGAAGAACTTATTTTGTTATTTTTAGTACTTATTAAATGGCTAAAGATGATGTAAAGCAGTATCAATAGAAGAAAACGTGGTATAGCTTGGTGTAGAGGGGTGGCTAGGGGCTGGCATTACTGATTTACTGATTTAGGTACGTAAAATATATGTTTTAATAAAATTTCATAAATTTTAGTAAAAGTTTTTATAAAACTTGCTGTTATAAATTTTAAACAAAAGTATTAACAGGTAATAAATAAATTCTTTGTTCAAAGATAATGATTGATTTATTATAGAAGTTTTTAAGAAACTTTGAAATAATTTTTTAGTTATATTGAATGAGTAATATACATGTACGTGTTTAATTAAAACATAAAATGTTTTTAATAATTATACGTTTGTGTGGGCGTGTGTGTGTTGATGGTGTGTGTGTGTGTGTGTATGTGTTGCTCTAAATAATATACAATAGGATATTTAGGGACACTAAAGTATAATAAATAAAAATAAAATAAATGTTAAATAATTATAACGTTAAGTGTATAGAGTGTAAGTGTGTGTGGTGTGTGTGTGTGTGTGTGTGTGTGTAGGTGTTCTAAAATAACAATAGGCATGAAGTATAATAATAATAAAATAAATAATAAAATAAAATAAATAATAAAGTAAATTAAAATAAAAATAAAGAAGAAAAATAAAAATAAAAATAAAAAAGAATAAAATAAAAATAAAGTTTTGAAAGTAAATAAAAAATTAAAAAGAAACATAATGTTAATAAATATATGAGTTAAGCGTAAAGCATGAGTTAAAGCAGTAAAGCGATGAGTTAAAGCAGTAACTATGATTAGAAGCAGTAAATACAGTAAAACAAAGCTCTAAATCCCCTTTGTTGCTATGTTAACTCTTTGATTTTACTGATGTTACTGCTTTTAAGTATGTAATGGTTAATAAATATATGGAGTTTAAGCAGTAAACATATGGAGTTAAAGCAGTAAAACATTGAGTTAAAGCAGTAAAGCCTAGTTTAAGCAGTAAAGCATGAGTTAAAGCAGTAAACATATTGAAGTTAAGCAGTAACAGTAGAACAAAAGCATACTAATCCCCTGGTTGCTATGTAACACCTCTATGATTTACTGCTTTAAGGTATCTAATGTTAAATAAATATATGAGTTAAGCAGTAAAACAATGAGTTAAAGCAGTAAAACAGTAAAACAAAAGCATACTAATGCCTTTGTTGTTAGGTAACAGGTGGTTTGGTTTACTGATTTTACTGCTTTAAGGTATGTAATTTTAATAAATATGTGAGTTAAAGGCAGTAAAAACATATGAGTTAAAGCAGTAAATAAGTAAAAAAAGCATACTAATCTCTTAGGTGTTAGGTAACACAGTTTGAATTTACTGATTTACTGCTTTAAGGTATGTAATGTTAATGGTTTTAATAAAATTTCGTACAATTGTGTAAAATAAAATTTTATATATGCAGACACTCTGGTTTTTTCTTCTACATACAATTTTTAAAATTTAATAAATTAAAAAGTATTAAGTAAAAATATAAAAGTGTTGTATGATTACAGTTTTAGGTTCGCGAAATGTTTTAATAAAAATGTTTAGGTATGAATAAAATGAATGACTGCATAGTATATTTTTGAAAAGAAATCTTTGATGTTTTAAGTATGGAAATAAAAATGAATGACCATAGTATATATATTTTTCATCTCGCGCAGGAATAATTGCGTCCTGTCGGGCCACGCGGCGGGCGGGAAGCGAATAGTTGCGCTGCGGGCGCAGCGGGCGGGCGGGGACGCGGCGGGTGCGACCTGCGGGTGCGGGTTGTCAGCCTTCGCGCGGAAGGGCGGCGCATGCGGCGCCCTGATGGTACGCTTTGAACTAGGGAAGACATCAATATTAGCTCTGTTCTATGTTGGTAGAAAGGCTAGAAAAGGTTAGAAAATGTATCAATGCTGCGGCATCAATCATCAAAGTTGAGGCATCAATGCTGAGGACATCAATGCTGAGGCATCAATGCTTGAGCAATCAAAGTTGAGGCATCAAAGTTGAGGCTTCAAAATATCGAGTTGGGAGTGTAAGTTGTAAGTGTATCTGTGTGAGTGTGTAAGTGTATAGGGGCTAGTGTAAGTGTCTATGGTAGTGTAAGCGCTCTAAGTGTCATAGTGTGTAATGTTGTAAGTGAAAGTTGTCCTGTGGTGGAGTGTGAGTGTAAGGTATATGGCGAATGTAAGTGTCTATGGGGTTGTAAGTGCTTAGGTCATAGGTGTGTATAAGTGTCATGTGAATGTGTGTAATAAGTGTCATAGTGTATGTGTGTAGGTGTGTGTGCAAGTAATTATATATATATTATATATATATATATATAGTATGTATATATATATATATATATATTATAATATATATATAGGCTATAAGTGGTAGAAAAATACTACTCATAGTAGGAAGCATGTCTAGCAACTTGTAATATACACCAATCGATCCCAATACCTTATAACTAGGGGTAGACACCTATATTAGGGCTATTCTAGGCTTAGGGGGCTAGAAAAGGCTTTGAAAAAAGTGGCACTCAGTTGGCACTATGTGGCACTCACTTGGCACTCATAGAATACTCATAAACACTAATAGAACATCACAAGATTTACTCCTTACGGTGATTGGGGGAGGCGCGCATCAAACTTGAACCTATGCAATATTATGGCACCATCAAAGATGAACGGCTAAAGATGACGTCATGCAAAGATGAGTCATCAATAATGCTGAGTCATAAAAATTGAGCCGACGCATGGAAGACCAAAGGGTTTGGTAGTGTGTTTGTACGTTGTGTATAGTGTAAATGTAAGTGTCTATTTCAAATGTAAGTGTCATAGTGAATGGGTGTATAAGTGTCCAAGTGAATGCGTGTATAAGTGTAAGTAAATCTGGTGAGTGTGTAAATCTGAGGTGCGTGAGCCATCCTGTGTGTGTGTGTGTGTGGTTGTGTGTGTTGTGTGGTTGTGTGTGTAGGTGTTTCAAGTTAGGATAGATCCATACATACGTTTAAGTTAGGAACGGAATATGTGACGGGTGGGCCATCGAGTGGGCAAAAATTAGCGTGGGCAAAAATTGACTCCATGGTATCTGGCAGGTCAGGCCGTAAAATATCATGGTCAAACGCAGGTAAGACATCAAAAAGGGCCTAAGCCCTAAAGGAAGGCAAAAAATTATCGTGGGTCCAAAATTGACCATGGTATCTGCTAGCTTTGGAGAAAAGGTCAAGGACAAAAAAGGTAAAAGACATCAAAAAAATAGGGCTACCCCTAAAGGGTAGCCAAAAATTAGGGTGGGTCAAAATTGACGCATGGAAGACCAAAGGGTGGTCGAAAAAATAGGGTGGGGTACGTACAACGGTTGCTAGCAACCGTTTGGCGCAACCTTCTTCGAAGGGTTGCAAAAAATTAGGGTTGCCAAAAAAATTAGGGTTGCCAAAATTGTCCTGGAAGACAAGGTTGGGCGGAAAGGTCAAGGCCAAAAAAGGTCTAGGCCTAAAAAGGTCTAGCCCCCAAAAAAGGTCAAGGCAAAAAAGGTCAAGTGTCAGGTAAAAGAGGTCAGGTCCAAAAGTCAATGGCCGGTAAAATTGGGTGCATAAAAATGCGGTTTGCCTCAAATTTTAGGGTGGGGTAGAGGTCAAAAGGTCAAGGTCCGGTGGGGGTAAAAACGGATGTATTACATATCGGAACAAACATCTATTTTATAATTATTAATTCTAATTTTTTTATATATAAGTGCTTTTTTAATCATTGTTGACATAAACAAAAAATGATTTTGCACTCACGATCTCCTCAAACCCAAGTTCAGGTTAGATACCCGTGAATACAATCACCTGCACCCCTTAGGTAATATACTGGTCACAATTGTGACAGATGGAGTAATTTTGAAATAATTACAACAATGTCCAAAGAATTTTGAAAGTTGTCAAAGACTACTGCAAAACTGCTGATCAAATAATTGCTGACATGCTCTTATCCGCCAATGTTCTTACTGCAGAGTTCTTAGTAGAACTTGCACCACCTAGAAAAATACAATCTCAACAGCAAAAAGCAAATCATCCTGTTGAAACTTTTGCTGAATATTGAAAGCGTTCTGTAATTGTGACTTTTCTTGACACTTTCATCCTCTATAGAGACTAGATTTTCAGAAAACAACGTGCCAGCATTTCATCTATTTCATTTGCATCCGTTTCTCTTTTTTCCTTGAATCAAAAACCTGTCTATAAATTGCACTTTTGCTACCAGTAGTTAAAGTACGCTTTTGAAGGCCCGTGGGGAAAATTTTGAATAAAATTCCCACGGTAAAAAGGGTCGCTCTACCCCTCCAACCCATAAAAAAAAAAAACGTTTTATTTTTCAAACAATAAAAATAAATAAATTAAATAAAAATTATAAATTAAATCTAATAAAATATAATTAAAATAAATTAATAAATAAAATAAAAAATTAATTAAAATAAATTAATAAAATAAAAAAATAAAAAATAAAAAATTAAATAAATAAATAAATAAATAAAAAATAAATAATAAATTAAAAAATAAATAAAAATAAAAATAAGTAAATAAATAAATTAATAAATAATAAATAAATAAATAATAAATAAATAACTAAATAAAAAAAAAAAATTTATATATATATATATTTATATATTATAATTTTTATATTAGATTATTAAAAAAAGTTGTCTACTTTTTTAGTTCATTAAATATATATATATATATATAATATAATATTATATATTTATATATATAAATATTTTTATGATAAAAATGTAAATATATATAATATATATATATATATTATATATATATATAGTATCTATGTAAAGAATATTTATAGTACTAATATAAAAAATAAATATATATATATATTATATATAAAATATAATATACTATATATATATTATCACCGTATATGACCCTGCAAGACCCGCACCGCACAGCACCACCCCGCATCGCACAACACTGCTAAGCACCCGCATCGCACAGCACCGCACCTAGCAACCACCCTAACAACGGATATCTCCCTCAAATTAACAACCCCATAGAAGGGTGACGAAACTCGTCGTAGACGAGGTTACGTAGCCATGCACCCCATAGGGGGGTGCTGGCCCTAAAAATTAAATTGAGCGATACGAATCATTCTGAGTCGAAAACGATTCTTGCAAGGAATCGTTTTTTACGCACTCCGGCTCCGGCTCCGCTCCTTGCTCCGGCCCCCGGCTCCGGCTCCGGCTCAGGCCTCGTGGTCATGGTTTCTAATATCTTAGACATCTATCCGGGTAAAATTTGGAGAGGATCAGAGGTGACGTAACCTCGTCGTAGACAAGCGTATACGTTCCCCGGGATCCCCGAAGGGACCCCACCCTCTTTACAAAAATTCGAACGTGTTCATATAAGCTGAAATTGGGGGAAGAGATTCAGCATTTAATTTCTAGAAAGACTAGGATCGGATTTGTAGGAGATTGGCTCCGCACCTGCTGAGCCGTCGGGCTGAGTTAATAAATATTCGTATAACACAATATTTGTATCTTCTATAGATGTTATTGAACCATGTTAGATCTCGAAAATACGGGTATAAGTCGCCGTACAGGGTCTGACCCCAACGAGGGTTCCGAATCGCAAAAAAAAAACACAAGAGATTGCCAAACAGAGGTCCGACGAGGGAAGTAAGAAGCATGAAGAAGAATAGAATGGAAAGGGAGGAGAAGGGGTCTGACTCAGAGGAGTAGGAGTGACAGCGCACGATGCTGGCCTCCGGTGCGATCGTGTTAAACAAACATTTCGTATAACAAGATGTAGAGTGTTTCTATATATATGTATCGAATCGTAATTTTTCAAACTATAAGGTTCTTTTATAAAGAATGGAGAAAACTATTGATTAAAGAAGAAATAATAATTATATATGTTAGTTTTATTAATATATAAACCGTTTACAAATATTTACGTTTTTACATACCTAAAGCAGTAAATCACGAAATCAAACCACCCACCTACCACGTCTGCTCCAACCATATCCTATTGATCCACTTGATCGTTGGAGTTCCTTATCTATTGATCTATTGCATTCTAATGATTTTTTACTAAAATTATCATGTTATACATCACCCTAAATCAGTAAATCAGTAAATCAAAACCATCAACCCCTCCCTGTCCAATCGTGATCTATTTATCTATTATCTATTGATCTATTGATTCAAGTAATTTTTTGTAAAATTGTAATGTTTTACGACCCTAAATCACCCTTAAAATCAGGTAAATTCCAGTTAAATCAAACCCCAACCTACACTCTCGTCCAACCTATGATCTAGGTGATCAATTGAAATCATATTAGTCGAGTGATTCCAGGTCATAAGTTTACTAAATTATCATGTATTACATTGCCCTAATCATAAACAGTAAATCCAAACATCCACACACCTGCCTGGCATCCGTGCATCTATTATCTATTGATCTTTTTGATCTATTGATCAAGAAAAATTGATTTTTTAAGTAAAACTTGGTAAGTTTTAACATACCCTAAAAATCGGTTAAATCAGTTAATCCAAACCACCCAAACCTTACACTTCTGTCCGACATGATTATTGATAAGTGATTCAGCTCATCAATTCGACTAAAAGAACCATGTGTACATTACCCTAAATACATTAAAATCGTAAATCAAAACCATTCTCATACCCACACTTCCCCCCTCCATCCATGAAATCTATTTGATCTATTGATATATATATATATATAGATATAGATAATATATATAATATATTAGTATATATATATATATATATACTATTAATACTGATAATATAGGTGTCTTGTGTGTATTTAATTAAATTAAAAATAAGTAATAAACAACAAAAATTGAATAATAAAAATATCACAACTCCGTGTGCAAAATGACCGATTGTTTGCGCAGTACATGAGCGATATTAAGAGGGTGTGTATGTTTAACCTAAAATGCTTACGTATAAAAATCGCTGGGATTATTTATGTATTAAAAGTTAGCCTTACTATTATATAATATATAGATAATAGTATATTATATATATATAGAATATATATAAGAATATATTAATTAAATACTATTATCATGTGTATATATAAAATTGTGTATTATTATATATATTTAAAGTTATATTCTTACTATATATATATATATATATATATATATATATTATATAATGTATATATATAATATATATATATACTATATAATATCAATATATATATTATAATATATAATATATATATATATATATATATAAATATAGATATATATAATATAATATAAATATATATATTCCAAGCTTGGTTCTCAAGGTACTTGTACTTGTACTTATGTACATTTTTTGAGTACTTGTACTTGTCTTGTACTTGCAGTTTCTAAAAACAGTGTACTTGTACTATGTACTTGAGCCTTTTGTACTTGGTACTTGTGCTTTGTACTTGCAAGTACTTTTGGGGATTTTTCAACTTGCCATATTTTTTCCTTATCATTTTCCTAACTATTAGATATCAATTATTTCTGTCATATAATGTATTATCAAAATATGTAAATATCTTTAGTTTATGTCAATTATATATATATATATATATATATATAATATATATTATATATATATATATATTAATATATAATATTTATTTTATATTATATTTATATATAATTATATATATATAGTTATACATATATACTATATATATATATTTCATCCAAACACCGTTTTTCCCAGACTGGGTAAGGTGCGTAACATGGACCAGAAACAGAAAAGTAGTAGAAGAATATTGACACAAAGTCGAAAAGAAAGCCCAGTCTTACTTCCCCTTTATACCTTTTTAGTGAGAATTCACCGCAGTCAGAAAATCACCCTAGAGCTTTCACAGGACAAGCGACGGCCCTCACTATGGACTCTCTGCCAATGTGTGGTTCATCTGCGCCCGGGTGGCCACACACCATTACACGCCTAACAAAACCCTGCCCAGTCATACGCATATTACGCACTTTTCTTCTCGCCGTGCCAAACTCCACATTTCCACTCCTCCAGACCATTTCTTTTCTGACTCAATCCACTTTTCTTCGGTCTTCCAGCCAGTCGATTCCCCAACACACTCACCACCTATAATCCGCTTAACCAAACCGGACTTTTATCGTTCCCTCTTTCCACATGCCAGAAAGCCATCTGAAACTTACTTTCATGTTAGCGCTTCATTGTAGTCCTTTTAGCAACACCCTACAACGCTGTAACACGTGCATTTCTTGCAAGGTAATCAATTGCATCGCACACCTAACAACCCCGAAGGAAGGATTTGGCATCTTTGAGACACAATAGTAGAAGATTTGAGTGAGAGAATAAGGAGAGTATGAGGAGAGATGTTGGAGAGAATCTAGAGACCAGAGGAGAGATAAAGGAGAGAGAGGGAGAAGAGAGAAGAGACGAACGAATAGAGAGAGAGAGCAGAGAGCCCCGAAAGAGGGAACGAGAGAAAGCGGAAGAGTGGGAGGATAGAGCAAAGCCAGGTGGATGTTGAGGAGTGGGTATACCAAAAAATTTTTAGTCTTAGACCTGATATGTCGTATTGTGTTGGAAGAACTAAGTTGTTATATTTAACCTAGAGTTTTTTTTAAGTAAAGTGTAAGGTTTTAAGAAGGTTCTGAATAATTAATTTGGTGCTTATACAATATATAAATTGTTGTGGTTGACAATCCTTAGAATATGTCTAAAATATAATTAGATATATTATTAAGTATTAAAATTGAGCGATTGCTAGGAACATATATGGCGCATTCAGTTGCATCATGGTGTTGTGAGAAAGTAGAAAGAAGATGGAGGTGCGCTCCAGAGTGTAGTAAGACGACGAGATGGATGTTACTTTTGTCCGATAAGAGGGTGTCCGTTGTTACTTTAATACGTTATAAATCTGTATTAGTGTAGAAACCAAGATGTGTCGAGTTTAGAAACTATTAGAATAGATGCAGAAATCAAAGATACTTAGATGACCGATTGATATCAACTTATATGAAATGAGACTTCCAGTGCGCAAGAATCATCACAGATGAGTATGATATTAGAGGATATAATAGATTCTGCAGTGAACGAATACGCTCAAGAGATATTCAAGAACAGCTTCCTAAGAAAGGGGTGTTAGTAATGTCCAGAGGTGTGGTGGTAAGCTATTCATGAATGGGTAGATCAAAAATGCAAAATATGACGATAGTTAGAAGGAAGTTGGAAAGCAATATAATGAACGTATAGCATTGTTTATATAAAGTAGCCGGAGTTGAGAACAGGAGTGCTATGTCTCCACTTTGCCATCCAATCCTGTAATATATCAGGTATAATGAAAGGAATTAGAGGTAGGGTGACAAGGGATAATATTAGAATAATGGAGAATGAAAGATGAGATTCCACTACCTATTATTGAGGACTGATTGTTTTGGTTGTGATGAAATTGAGAGCAGTTGCGAGGACTGGTAAAGAGAATTTGTAGACTGTGTAAAAGAGGGTTTGAAGTAAACTAGATAGAGTAAGTATGTTTGTAAGTGAGAACAGTCCCTTTGTGAAGGTATTTAGATGGTGAGCACAAACGGTAAGTCTGAATTTAATATTTAAAGATATATTTGAAGAAAAGGGAGCGTATGATGCAGAGCTGTATAGAAATATGGTGCTGATGCCTTGCAGGTAAATTTCGGTGTATGTAAGGATACGTCTTGGTGCGCTAGGGTTCTTATATGAGGTATGTTGTTACCTGTTGTTAATGTATAGTAGTAGGACTATGGCTCGGAAAATAAGAGCGGTAGATCTAAATTACAATGGTTCAGATGGACATCTTAAAGTGCGTGTTAGGTGGAAAAAGAAATGATAAAAATGAAGTAATTGAACGTAATTAGAGAGTTCGTTTGGTGTGGAGAATGCGGCAAATGAGAGAATAATGAACGTACGTTAGAGATGTTTGTCATGTGAAAGTGATGGAATGATGTCGTCAGGTTAACGGATGTATAGTTGTGTGAATGGGATTGGAATCGACGGATCGGAGACCGTAGAAAGTGCGATTGAGTCAGAATGCCTGGCAGGAGAGAATTGAGTTGGGCAGAGACGAGAAGAAAGCTACAAACAGCAGTAAATGCGCGGTGTTTGTTGAAGGAGGATGGTTGTACCCCATTCTGGGCAAGAAGAACCACATTGAACGTAGATGTCATAGTTGAGGTCCTCTGTCCGTGAGAAGCCTAGGGCTAGATTTTCTGACTGCCCACGATTTCTCACTTCAATTGTTATTAAAGGGGGCGTTAAGGCTGGGCTTTCTTTTCTACTTGCTCTTCATATTCTTCTACTATTTTCGTGTTTCCAGTGCATGTTTCGCACCTTACCTCAGTCTTGGCAGAGAACGGGGATTGGTGGTGGTGATATGATGATGAATTATATATATTATATATATATATAATTATATATATATCATATAATATATTATATATATATATATATATATATATATATCTATATTAATATATTATATATATATATATAATATATACAAATTCTAGAAGTTACTTGTACTTAACTTGAACAATTATAGATACTTGTACTCTTATACTCTGTCTTGAAAAATCTTTCTTCCTTGAACAAGCTATTATATATATATATTATATTATATATATATATAACTATATATAATATCTATATATATATATATATATAATAGATTATATAGATATATATATAGTATATAATTATATATATTAAATAAAATTATACTAATATATATATTAATATTATATATATATTATCACCCACCTTCTCTTCCCCAAGACTGGGATATATTGCGTTCGCATTTACCGGCCTTCAATAAATATTAGAAGAATATGACGCACATCGAAAAATTTAAAGCCACCCTACCACCCCTTGTATACCTTATGAGAACTCACCGCAGTCAGAAAATTTCCACCCTAGAGCTTCACGACCGCGACGAACCCCAATAGGCATCTTGTCAGTAAGGTTCATTACCCACATACCCATCACAAAACTCCCCCCCACCATTCACTCCATATCAGCATCTTCTTCTCGCCCTCCGCCAAACTCACATTCCTCTCCTCCATGCATTCTTTACAGACAATTCACTTTTCTTCGGTTTCCCAGAGCGTTGATTCCAGCACATTCACCATATACATCGTTTTACAACGACTATCATCCATCCTTTTCACAAAACGAAACCATCTCAATGTACTTTCATTTATTCTCTCATTTACTCCTATTTTCACACCACACAACTCCCTAATGCGTTCAATCCTTATTTTGTCAATTTTTCTCACACCTACACGCCCCCTAGATATGATTCCTCTGAAACTCATATTACTTAGATATATACCCTTATTCCAAATCAAGTCACGATAGACATTAATACAGATACAATACCTCATGTAAACCCTACGACTCAAGACTTACAGTCCTTTACATCCCAGATTATTGCTCGCACCTTCCTTACCTATTCACACTTCCACTACACTCGTGCATGCATTCCGTTCTCTTTTTATTCCAACTTATCCTAAATATTTAAATTCAGACACTTATTCCAGTTGCTCACCATCCAACAGAAATCCGCACCGAGGACTGTCTTCACTCACAACCATAACATAACTATTATCTACGTTTACTTTCAAGCCCCTCCTTTTACACAACTTGCCAAGTCCTTCTACCAATCCTTTAAAACTCTTTTTAGATTCGCAACCCAAAACAAAATCTTCCGCATATAATAGGTAGAGCACCCTCCACTCTCTCCCATTCTCTTTCATTTTAATACCTTCCTTTGCCACTAATTCCCCTATAATTCCTACAGTTACCCTCTATCCCCTTACCCCTTTTATCAAGACCCCACACGACTATTACTGCTCCCTCAATCCTCGGATTTATGCCCTCATAAACCTTTCACACAAATTCAATCCCCACTCACATCACCATCTCAAGCCATCCGTCTCCTCATTATCACCACAGTTAACTCCTATCCAAACACACGTACTTCAGATTTATCATTCTTCAACTTTCTCACTTCTCCCTACTAATTACATCATCCCCAAATTACCTCTCCCAGAATTACCTATTTTCTTCCTGCACAATCAAGCCCACACACCATTCACTACCTCTTCAGTGTCGAAGTAAAAGATTTCAAATGTTTCCCTCCAAGAGTTGATTCATTTCATCACTTACGAAGGCACCATCCCTATTCATGTATTCTAAAGCAGATTCTTAACCATTCGAGCTTACTTTCAGAAGAGCTCATCTCCTTGTAATTCACCATTATCTCTTATCCAAACTGATAATTTACCTCTTTTTCCTCTACGTATGCATCTTTTAGCATTCTTTTTTCCTCTCTCTATATAATTCCATACATCTTCTTGAAACCTCATCCATTGTTTCTAGCTACATTTCACCCACGCTTCTTTTTGCTTATTAACTGCATTGGCTCAACTCTTCAGTCCACATTCCATTAACATTTTTACTTACATTGACCTTAGCCATCCCACACATACCTGTTTGCGACATACTTACACCGCTTCTCCCTCATTTGTTTCCAGATTGTTAGTTTCCACATGTCACATCAACTACATTTATGCAAGAGCTCCCCCCCAAATTATTATCCTCTATTAACCTTGTCACTAACTTCTCACTCTTAAACTTCTACCCAGTTTCTCTCCTATATCCCTTCCTCCCATCCAAGTCCCTATTCACTTAATTAATTACATAAAAAACACATTAATGATCCGATATCCCATCTCACCCTTCCTTATTTACATTCAACGCAACTACTTCAACATCTATCTCACCAACACACAACGATCATCTTTTCACTTCAGATTTACCACTCTCTACCTACACCAATCTATAGAATTCTTAATTAAATATTCGTGTTTAAGAAAGTGAATTACTTCACACACAATATCCTCTGCTCTCACAGAAATCAAATACACCTTCCTACCATTCTCATTTTCTCCCGCCACCACAAACCACCTGATATACCATTCCTTGTTTGATCAAGTATCCAACCATTTAGGTCACCCAAAACACCCAAATCAATCTAAAGCTCCTACACTCTCCATCCAAAACTTCGTTCAAATTATCTCAGAATCCCAGAAAATCGCACTCACTTCAATATAGTAGTAGGACATAGATTTAGCACCCCAAATTGCCGCGGTACACACACATATCGAAAGGCAAATGAAAGTACCATGAAATTGAACGAGTCGATCGAAAAATCGATTCCGAAGCGACGATTTTTTACGCACAGCGAACATGCCACACACCCCGGTTACGTACGCAGACGCCCCGTAGGATTAGGGCGCTCCCCTAAACAATGAAAATGATTCGTAAAGCTGAAATTTGGAGAAAAGATTCGGTGCCGGAGTCGGAGTTGGAATCGAACACGGATTCGGATTCGGAGCCGGCACCGGTGCTGCCTCCGGGCGGTTGCAGCAGTTAGATAAAGCTATTGTATATAACATATTTTGATCTCTTATATATGTTATCGAACCTGCTAGATCCTCGAATATGATCTTATAAGTTCGTAAGCAGTGTGGCTCTAGGAACCCCCCCGAAGGGTCAGCCCCAGTAGAAAGACCGAAATGCATAGAAAGGGAGAAAGGAGTTGTTAATAGAGTCAGAGAAGGAGGAGTACGGAGAGGAAGTACCTGGATATCCAGAGGAGTCCGTTATGTATTTACTATTACTCACAGAACACAACAACCCACGGCTAGTAATGATATATTAGTTTAGAAAAGGCACATACTGGTTAATTTAAAAAAAATAGTTTTATTAGCACGTTAAGAGAAATATTGAGGTTTGTTAAAGTTCGTTTTAAGGTGTGGGCACCTCATGGCGGTCGTGCCTCTCTGCTCCCTCTCTCGTAAAACATGTACCGCGTAAACATACTCAACCTTCCATAAACGTATGAAGCGAAGTAAGAACAAGAAGTTCGCAGGAGAAGTAGGAAGGAGGAAGAGAAGGAGGAAGGAGAAGGAGTGAGGAAAGAGAAGAAGAAGAGAAGAGAAGTAGAAGTGAAGGCATTGGAGGAAAGGGCTTGAAAAGATCAGTTGGTTACCCGGCAGCCCTGTGCCTCGATGCCCCCCTGTTCTGGAACGCCCCGAATTTAGTACAATCATCTCCGTTTTTGTCCCTTATCTCTATTCTTCTTCTACTCTCCTCTCTCGTCGTCTCTCCTCTCTCTTCTCTCATCTACAATGATATAATCATAATTTAATTATTACTTGTTTAATTTATGCATTGGTGTGCACATGCTTGTAACGCGAAAATTTATCGCGTATATTTTTATCGCTGAACAGTGTTTCGTGCTGATGTTCTGTTTATCCAGAAAATCGCAATTTTTACCGCATATTCAATTTCTCAGCTCTTCTTCTTATTTAGAGAAGGATGTCCCTAAACACCAAAAGTTATTTGTGACCTTTAAAAGAAAATTATATTTTTTACTAAAATGTTTATGCTTTTCATGTTTTAAACGTAAAAAATTTGCGTTTTTAACACCCTAAAGCAGTCTTAAAGCATAATCAGTAAATCAAACTCCCTCCCCACCATCCTTACCTCTCATCTCGTGTAAACTCATTGATTATTTCATTTTCATATGTCTTTACCAAATTTTTATGTTTTACATTAAACAGAAACTAACCATGTTTTATTCAAACTGAATTCCCGACCAAGTGCTACCTTAATTGGCTTGACTGGCCTGTGATTTTATTGTTCTATTGACTATTTATCTATTGATTCTTCAAGTAAGCGTTTTCCAATGGGTTAATGATCCTAAAGCAAAAATTCAGTAAATCAGTAAATACAACCACCATCCATCCACCATCACTCCCCATTCCTCCATTGATCTACTGATCTATTGATCTTGATCTATTGATCTGATTAATTTAAGTCATTATTTTTGTGCTTAGATTGTTATGTTTTACATACCCCTAAAGCAGTAAACCCAGTAATCAAATCAGCCTCCACCACCCATCCATATCTTAGCTATTGATTCAAGGCATCATATTTGCATAAAATAAACCAAACCTATCAATTCTTTTATTTATTTAAAACGTAAAAATTTGCAATTTTATAAAACCCTGAGCAGTACAATCAGTAAAATTAAACAACCTTAACCTTCCCCTCTGCCTATTAACACTCATCCTGTATCAATGAATCCTATTGTTCTTCATGTCACATTCGAGTATCATTTTGGATAAAACACCAACATAAAAGTATATACCACTGCCAACGAATACGATGCTAACGTAACAAGATTTTCACATTACGATAAACTTA
The DNA here is from genome assembly GCA_015478945.1 of Trachelipus rathkii. Taxonomy (NCBI): domain Eukaryota; kingdom Metazoa; phylum Arthropoda; class Malacostraca; order Isopoda; family Trachelipodidae; genus Trachelipus; species Trachelipus rathkii. Next base: position 10,552 of record JABUQX010097410.1, on the reverse strand, counting down.
TCTAGCCGCTTGAACAAAAATATAATATTAACAACGAGCCGAAACTAAAACACACCTTAAGCAAGAAATAAAACTGTACAATTAACAAAGTTCCATACTTAACACAGTAAAGTTAACAACATAGCATACAAAAACGTAACCCATTCCACCTTTCGTAAGCATATTCTCAATATGTCCAAGTTAATTACATTAACATGTAACTATTTAACAAATCATTTATCCAGTAACCTTGAGTCAAACTATCAATACAGAAAAACAGATACATGCTAACGCTACAAATTTTTTTGCATCTATAACATAGTAAAGATTTATGTAACTTTTAAAAACTTCATCTAACACTATCAAATTCCTAACTAATAATATGCAAATAAACAAGTCTTTATACCAAACCATAGACAACATACAGTTCTTTGAGAATCGATCATAGTAAAGTTTGTTTTAATGTTTATGATCCTCTAGCCCTTAGTAAATTCAGTAAAGCAAACCCATCAACCCTCACTCCTCCATCATCCTTCCATATCTATGATTATTCATACTATTGATTCAGTCACATGATCGAGTATCATTCATGATAACCATAACAAAATAAAGTTCTTCATATACACATCAACGAAAGAATAAATGCTAGACATAACAAGGTTTTCCCGATTAATAACTAACGCTACCTGGAACTAAGAATATAATGTACAAACGACCAAACCTAACCACACCTCGACCTTACGCCCCGAAGAATAAACTACATAACCATAAAGCAAATTCCATACTAACAACAGAACGTAACTAACACAGCGTACAAAGACATAACCTATTCACATTTTTTTCAAGCATATCTCTTAACATACGCAATGGCTATCTTCAAACCTTACATCTAACTAAGTCAATAATCCCTACACTAATAATTGCAACATAACAAAGTTTATCCAAACATAAAAATGAAATAAGTCTTGATTAAAATTTTAAAATGTAAAGTGTAATAGTTACTGATCCTAAAGCAATATCAGTAAATCAAACCATCAACCCTCCCCCACCCCACCTCCATATGATCTATTGATCTATTGAATCTATTGATTTCACGTCACAATTTCGAAGGCTATTCGTTTACAGCAAAGTGTTCCACAAAAATCAAGATTTTCACTAGTTACGGAATCAACGAAAAAAAATGCCATAGCATAAACAACGTTTTCACCATTAATAAAGCGTAACATATAGCTAAAACCTAACTAAGGAAATATTAATGATACAATTGACACAAACCTAACATACTCTTACGCATCATGAAATAACAGCCCAAACATTAACGAGTTACATAACTTACACAACAGTAAAGTAGACTAACATTGCTACATAACCTTCAGCCTATCACACTTTTCATATCATATGCTGATTAACATCATCATGTTAGTTTACCCCTAACATATAATTACTTAGCAAAAAGTTCATCATAAAACCTTAAACCTAATTATCCATACAGACCCAACGAATATATCTAAGGTAACAAAGGTTTCAACATCAATAAAAGCTAACATATCATAACCTGAAAACTAAGGAGAGAAGAGAAGATGAATATGGGAGCGAGCAGACGGAGAGTACGTATACGAATAATATATACAACACAAACCTAACATACCTCACGTATGAATAAATCTCGCTAACATTCCCAAAGGTTAAATAAGGGCACAGCCCAAAGGGCTGCTCCCTTACCGCTTACACCTCTTGGATGTACCCGAGATGCTGTCTTCAAGCATCTCGTGGATCTCGAGTAGTTGGACTCGTCGTATGAAATGTTCCGTTATGTATTGTTAAAGCTTGAATTATTGTTGACTGAGTGACGATTCGTAAAGTGTGTATAAAACAATAAAGTAATCCTAATGATAAGCCCTACCGTGTAAGCCTAACGACTCAAAGATTGCTGTATATTTCCGAAGATAGATAGTTAAGTTGTTAGCGCCGTATATTCGCTATCTAGTAGGATGATAGCTTATTTTATGATGATTTGACAGACGAATTTTGCTTAAGTGCAACGTTATATTCATAGTCAAATGAGCGTTATACTTTGATATGCATGACATTTTGAATGAATGAAGTATCAATTCATAGTTCAAGATGCAGGTATCTTTGATAGTTTGGACACTTTTTAGGAATTTTATTAGATAATAACTGCTTTAGCTGCTGATGAATGATTGAAAAGCAGGCATAGGTTGAGTTTCGCTGCTGTAATTAGGGATAGGTTGAGATTTTATTCATAGCTTCAAATGTAAATGTCTTATGCCGTTAGCTTTCCCAATGTTAGTCCTCTTCACTATAGGAGTATTTCCCCATGTAAAGTGTTAATATGTTTAATTCTGTTACTTTTACTTAAAAATATTACTAGTGACGTGGAAAAATTAACATTATTGGAGAGGAAAGTATAAGTATTTAGTAAAGATATTTACCTGTGTTAACTGTGGTGACTGTCTAGAACGTCCGTGCTTAGCGTAGTTTTTGCTGAAGAGTTAATACCTAGATTGCCTAACGAATTTTCCTAAGTCTACGTATATTCATACGTTCAAAATGACGTTATATTTGATATGAGACGCTTTGATGAGGGTAGTATCAATTCTATAGTTATCAAGATTGGGCCCCCCGCGCGCCACGCGCCCTTTGCGCTATCTTGATAGATTAGTCACCTTTGTTAAGGATTCTTGTTAGTAATCTCTTTAGCTGTGACTGATTTCTTGAAAAAGCGGGGATAACATTTGAGTTGGATGTCCTCGTTAGCTACCTTTTACCTCTTGATAAGTATAGACTTATACCTGAATGTTAGCAGATTATTCAATATGTGAGGGAATTATTAGATTTGTCTTGTATAATACTAGGCGTAGTCAGTCATGATATGTTAGCTTTCATTGATGTGAAAAACTTTGTTACCTTAGCTATTATTCGTTGGTCTGTATGAATTAAGAAACTCACAATATTATAATATTTGATAAATATTCACAATGTTAGGTTAAAAATACACAATGATATGTTGACAGATATGATGAAAAAGTGTGAAACAGGCTACAGTTCGTATTGCAATGTTATTACATTTACTGTTATAAGTAAGAACTTTGTTTAATGTGCTGTTAATTCATGCGTAAGTATTTTCAGGTTATCATTTACATTACTATCTTAGTTCATATTATAGCATATGTTAGCTTTATTGCATGTTAAAACTTATGTTCTTAGCATAAATTTGCTTGTCAGCTGTATAAAGAACTTATTTTATAGTTAGTTTATCCAAATGGTTACTCGAAATATGCTTGATCAATAGCTCAGTCAGATCATGGAAGTGGGGGAGGGTTGAAGGGCTAGGTGGTCTTGACTTTTACTAATTTATTGAATTTACTGCTTAAAATCTCAAAAAAATATTACACTTCTATGATATTTTATTTAACAGAGCCTATTTTCGGTTATTTTTGGGATTAACTGTTATTTTTATGTTATTGTTGGATAAAACTTTGTTATGTTTGCAATTAATTCGCTTGCAGGAATTATGATTTAGTATGTAAGTTATTATGAATTTTCCGTTAAATATGACTATATTAATGTAGAACACCTTTGTATGATAGCATTAATATTCGCTGGTCCATTATCGATAATTAGACAGGTTATTGATAAATTTATGTAAATATTATTCATTGTTAACGTAAATTAGCATTACTAGTTAGAGATATGCATGAAAAAATTGTGAATAGGTTACGTTTGTACGCTGTGTTACTTACTTACTGTTGTATAAGTAAGAACTTGCGAATTTAGATAAGTTTTATGGTGTAAGTTGTGATAGGTATTTGTATACATTATATGCCTCTAGTTCAGTTATTAGCCTATTTTGCAGCTTATTAATGTGAAAACTTTGTACCTATTCATATATTAGGTTAGACCAGTACATAAAGAAACTTATTTGTATTAAATATAGTTTATCAAATGATATTCTCAAACTATGACCTTAATCAATAGATCAACAAGCATCAATAATCATGGAAGGTGTGCAGGAGAGGGCAAGGGGAGGGCTGATGGTTGATTTAACTGATTACCTGATTTAGGAATCAGTACAACACTATTACACTTACTATAATATTTATTCGAAGAAAACTATATTTTTATGTATGTTGGATAAAACTTGCTTTTGTGCACTGGACAAATTATCCGATGCGGAATTATGATATTAGGATAAATAGATAAATCTTGGTTGCGAGACTAAATTTACTGTTAATGAAAACTATCCTGTTAACTTAGCATCTTATTCGTTAGAGTACTGTTATGATAATTAGCACAGGTTATGAATAAAATTTTTGTATAAATTTTTACCATGTTAATGTAAAATAACATTGATAGTAGAGATATATGTGTGCAAAGTGGCCAATAGGCTGCGTTTTGAATGCTATGCTATCACATTTACTTTGTTAAGTATGGAACCTTTGTTAATGTTAGCAGCTTATTCTTGCTTAAGCGGTGTTAGTTTTCGTTGTGCATTATATTCTTAGGCAGCTGATGCTATGCTAAGCTTTAATAATGGCAAAACTTTGTTAGCAGTTAGCTATATTTTGTTGATACAATCTTTGATAATTAGACAAGATTATGATAAATTTTTTAAATATTACCATGCTAATGCTTAAAATTAACATTGCATGTTAGAGATACTTATGCTACAAAGTTGGAATAGGTAACGTTTTTGAAACATATTTAGTACTTTATGTTGTAAAGTGTGGAACTTGTTAATGTTAACAGCTTTACTTCGGTGGAACTTAAGGCTTGTTAGGTTTGCCACTTGTACATTATATATTTTAGTCATGTGATTGATATGATAGCTGTATTAATGTGAAAACTTTGTACCTTATATCTGTACCTGCTTTTTGTACAAAGAATTTAATTTTAGTTAGTCTTATCCAAAATGATGCGACCAGAATGTGACAGACATACATAGAATCATAGATCAAGCAATGGTGAGCAGAGGGCAAAGGGATTAGGTGGTTATTACTGATTTACTGCTTTCGGTTGTGAAAATTGCAAATTTTTATTACGTTATAACATTAATAAGAATATAACATTTTGTGTGCAATATTACTATACAAAATCAACTTGAATCAAGAATCAATAGATCAAAAGATCAATAGATCAGTAGCATGGGTGTTGGGGGGGCCAGTTTGATTTACTGATTTACTCGTTTACTGCTAAATTTTAAACCAAAATATTATATAAAAAAATATTAAATTTAAATCAATAGATCAATAGATCAGATAATCATGGAGGGATCTGCAGAACGGTCTGGGAGGCTCAAGTTGACCTATTAACTGAATTTATCCTTGCTACTAGGGTATGTATAAAAAAATATTTGGTTAAATAAAATCATTGAATTCAAAATAGGTCATTAATAGAATCCAATAAAATCAAGCTTTAGATTCAGTTTAGATTCACGAGGGAGATGAATGTTTGGATGCGAAAGCAGTTTGAAATAATTTTAGTTTACATGAGTAAATAATATAAAAAAAATGGTAATAACAGTTAATAATATTGTTATATTAATTTTAACTTTAATTACTATGCAACATATTATCTTAAGGTATATCATTATGAGGAGTGGTGTACAAACTTTGAGGTGCAGTTTAGCAGCAAGGGCCAGCTTTGATTTTACTAGATTTACTCGATTAGAGCTATCAGAGTGTAAAAACGCAATTTTTATTTTTTATAAACATGAAAGCATAAAAATTAATAATAATTGGAACTAAATTAAAAAAATAAATAATGAAACAAAATTAGACACACAAGAATAAAAATTATGAAAACTTAATTAAATAAAAATTAAACAACACGACATGATTTACTAACCAGCACACCAACGGCATCCAAGCACCACTGCCACTTGTACCCAACTCTGAACTCACTTCTCACCTTATCCTCCAATCATTTCCTCCTTCTTTCTATTCCATCCATCATTAATTTCCTGTGATCGCTCCGTGCATTTAATTCTAGCGAACCCCTACTCGGGGGTCCCAGAACACCCTTATAATGAACTCACAACCACTCATGTTCAAGTATTACAGCCTATAAACATATTAATTGGAATACCAAATATGACACTAAAACGATCAACTATATTATAATCAGCAACAACGTACCCAAGCGTCATGCAATCAGTAGATCCGTAAGTCCTATAAATCTTGTCTCAACTCGACTCCCTTACTACACGACTCCTTACTCCGATCCTTCCTTTCTATCTGACCTGCAACAACAACCATTCACTTTTCTCCATATCTCTCATACTGCAATTTCTCCATTTCTACTGGGACAACCCCCTTCGGGATCCCAGAGACCACCCTCTGTACAATCTATACAATCAAATGCGAGATTCTACAGGGTCGATAACAAATATAAGGAAACAAATATTTCGGGGTGTTTTGGATTAAGAATATATATATAAAACTCATTCCATTTTCCACCGAGCCACAATACACCAAGTGCCGCAGATTTACGAAAGCCAAACGATTGTCTCAGTGACTGGGCGCATTTCCGAACTCCAGACTCCGGCACACGAATTGCTTTGTCTTACAAAGTTTGACAGCGTTCATAACGTACATTCTTTCAATTTTTTTGAGTTGGGCCAAGGGCCCCTACGGAGCGCGCAACCGCGGAGTTACGGGGGGCGTGAGAGAGGGCGATGCGCAGACCGGAAAAGAAGTCAGTCCCAAGACGGAAAAGCCCTCCGGAGGGATCCTGACTTCGACTGCTGCACGCTCAAGGTCATATGAGGACAGGTGCCATGCTGATACGGGGTGGGGCAAGACAGCGCCGTGGCGGCCCAAATGGAGTTTGGCATCGGCCGAGCGCCCCGCCCAGCCGCGTGTCCCAGGCAGACGAGAGCAGAAAAAGGCACCACCCCAAGCACATAGCGGGAAACCGGAGAGAGAAAACCACCGGAACCGCAAAGCGACAAGACCCGACGTGGTGGCAGCAAAACCAGGGCGATGACCGCGCCAAAGGCATGAGGCCGGCAGCATGTCTCCCTAATCGTTAAATGTGTCGAAGGTACCACGAATGCAGGTACAGTAGTACATCTGGAGCATACGCCCCGTCGCGAAAGACGTGAGATATGCACAAAACCAATAGACAAATTAGTTTCTAATATTTACAACCAACTCTACCGTTTGCCACGAACGCCCAGTGTCAGTTGTGTGAGAGGACAAGTAAATAGAGGTACTCTCCTCCTCAAAACTCACTGAACCGAGGCAACGACCACACAATAAGTCAAATATAACAAGTGGCTCATATGAAGAAACAGTGCCTGAAACTAGTGCTAAAAGACCAAACAACGAGAGAAGATTTAGGAGAGTAGCTCTCTGTGATCTCGCAACCCTATATAACGAATCCAGTTAACAGTGGCGTCCTGAAAGTGTAGTAGAAATTGCGGGTCGACGAGTCAGATCGGTGTGAATCGTGTGTAGAAAAGTATGTTTTAATTGCTGGACCGCCAAGGGAAGACGGGGCCAGGCCCGCCCCAAAAATATTGGTTGGTATATATCGTAGTGCATAAGAAGAGCAGTGCTCTTGGATCCGTGCTGCCAAGTACTATAAATACCCGATGATGGGTGGGAAAAAAGCTTCGTCAAGAGACGCTGCCGAAAGCGACATAAGGCTGGTGTCTGAAGAGACCAGTAATGCTTCAGTATGAAATCCTGTATGTGCGTGAGAAAAAGGACCCTGTAAGAGCAAAGAGGACAGCCCTTACCCGGGAAGAGGCAGTCAAACGAAGAGATGATATGAGCTAGTGGTATGGACCAGTCATAATTGAGAAATAGAACAAAGAGCACAAATAAAGAAAGAAGTAAACAACCTTGGCCGAGGTACAAATGCTCCAGGATAGAGTCCTCGGAAGCAAAAACGAAGAAGATATAGAGGGTAGACGAGAATGTCTACTACCATCACAACGTTTTGAGATAACGAAAGGGAAGGTTCCCAACTTGTCATAAGTGTGTACGGAAGTAGAAGGCAAGAGCTGTGAACATTTCGTAAAGTGGGTGCAGGTGTACTGAGAGGCGGAACGTAAATCAGAAGCTTCCTGTCAGACAATAAAGGCAAATTAATCAGAAGAATGTCTTTGATGGGGTTAATCGAATGAAGCTACGTAGGATTCACAGAAGAATGAAAGATGGCCCACAAAGGAAGCATGCAATTAAAGTGGCAATGGGAGAAACAACATGGAGAGGGTAAACTGTGGGAGTAAGTTTGTCAAGAGCAAATTCAACAATGCATCATTGTGTTTAGCGATATGCTAAGCAAATGGAAAAATGAAGTCAATTGATATAATTATGCAAAAGGTATGATAAAATTAGCTCCTATCTGTTTATCAATTCAAAGTAGATAAGAGAATAAGAAGCTCGAGGCGGCTACTACAGGAAATAACGCAACGAAATGATCATAGTATATTTATACATGATTCGTTGATGATAAATATGGAATTCATACAAAGGCACTTCTTTGGTTTTTTGGTTGGGGGCCAGAAAACAGGAGCCCGACATTAGCGATTTTAGTATAGGACGCTTTGAAACAAATTATGATAATGAGATTATTAGGGAGAATGATAGCAAATAACCTAAATGATTATTCGACCAGGATGTACGAAAATGCTCGACAGGCCATATATCATTTCCAGAATAGTGAGATATATTCTTATTAATGCATATAATAAACTAGGCTGGAGATTTCAATTAAAGGAACGAGTCGACCAGGCATATTTTAGGTCGAGACTTAGTCAGAATTATTTAAGTCCGAAGAAGGCATACAGATTTTACTTCTGCATTAAAATGTTGCCCAGAATCTGTTCAAACAAACTATTAGAATCGCTAATGCCAATTTGAAGCTTAGGCTGTATCGCATTAATCATTAAACTTTGGCATTAATAATAAAGTAATAGTATGAAAAGAAGATTGAAGAACAAATATCCCATATATAATAAGTAGAGGATTATATTATATAGACGTAAGTAGAAGAATATAATAGTTATATATATATTATAGATAAGAGGAATATAAATATAGATATATAATATGAATTAGTAAATATTATAGTAGTATATTTAGTATATATATATAAGAGATAGATAGATATATAGTTAATATTAAATAAATATAAGTCTCTCAAAGGTATAAAACACGGGCAAAATATTAGGCGCTAGGCTCGTATAGCTCGACGGGTGAAATCTGAAGCGGGGTACGGAAGTTTTCGAATTTAGTACGCACCATAATAGATACGTAGAATTATAATAGAGAGAAGACGAAGATATAAGAGAAATATAGAGAGATACGGATAGGGTAGATAAGGTGAGGGGGCGGTAGGCAACACCCGCGACAAATCCCACAATCACAAAAAGCTGAGGGTTGGATTAGAAGAATGGAAGACCCTCCGCCGGAAAAAGAGGGGCGGGCGGAAGAAAGCTCGACGCAATCGCTACCCTTGTACGTTCCCCGCGTTGAATAAAAGGACCGAGAGCACCCCGGTACATCCTGTGACCATATCTACAAAATTACCGGTTTAATCAACCTTATGTAGGCCAAAAATCTTTTAGTGAACAAACTGTAAGATTGAATAACTAAAAAAAAAAACAAGTTTTTAGGTACGTTGTGATTAAGAGATATGAATAAATATAAATTGATAATTAATAGAAATGATAATATATAAAATTTCAATATTATGACTAAAAAAAAATTATTGTCAAGATAATTAAAGAAATGGGTTAGCACACATGAAGTTATTATATGAAAAAGTGTCCAAATTGTCGACAGCATTTTAGGAGGAGTCGAACAAGATTTTATTAATGACTCCCGGAGAACTTTTTTAGGAATCGAGAACATATTTGAAGGATTACTAGTACGTGAACCGATATTTACTTCTGCTCGACCTAACATTTTGCGCCGCAGCTATTCTAATATATAATATACGAATCCTAATTATAAATACATAAATCGGATTATGAGAATAACTAATGGACATCCGCTTACTCGTAAAGCATGAAATGTAAGATCATTAGTTAGGTAACAACAAACTGTAGAAATTTGTATCCTTACTTATCCATTAAGAAACAGAACTTATTTAATTAAAAAGTGTATTCATTAATACTCTAACCATCCTTTAGTATGAAAGAATATGTGATTAATTCTGACAGAAGAAAGGAAAGGAAGAATTGATATCTTTCATTTCTCTAAAAGTAGGGTTGTGAACGTCTATAGTACTTAGTGTGAGTTACTTATATTAACATTTTACTTATTGTAACTTCCTTATTTTTCATATATATATATATATCATCATATACACAATATAATATCTATATAATATATATATATATATATATATATACTTATACTTTTACTATATATTTTTAAAAGAATATTATATAAAAGGTGAATTTTTTAAAAAAATTATGTATTAAATAATAAAAAATTAAAGTAAAAGAAAGAGAGAAGAACCGCAAAAGTGATAGGTGCAAAAAGGGTGATTGACGTTAGTATCTCTTCTCCTTTACTTTACAGCACCTCGCCGG
>JABUQX010097409.1:30000-37500 GCA_015478945.1 Trachelipus rathkii | reverse complement strand
GCTGACCCCGCCCCTCGTTCAACTATATTCTCTATGCCTCAATACTAGCACTTTCCCTCAGTGTTGGAAGCGCGCATATGTCCAACCTATTCCGAAAAAGCGCCGCTCTGATCCTTCTAACTATCGCTCTATAGCTCTAACTTGTATTCTATCTTAAGACCTTTGAAACCCTTCTCAACTCGTTCTCACTTCTTAGACCATCTAGAATCTCATTCCCTTTTTTCCGATCGCCAGTACGGCTTTCGGCGCTCGAGGTCTACTGTCGATATACTTTCCTATTTAACAGATTTCCATGGTTTTCCCCCTGCTCTTACGAACTACGAGGAGACTTTGCTAGTGCCACTCTGACATATCCAAAGATTGACCGGGTATGGCAGTATCACTGCTCTCCAAGTCTCTTTGGGTTTCCTTTCTCTTTGCTTACTTATGTCTAGCTTTCTTTCAAATCGTCAATATCGGCTGTTGTTGATGGAGCTACTTCTCTCTCAATAGTGGTGTTCCTCAGGTTCTGTCTTGTCTCCTACTTTATTCCTGCTTTTCATTAGTGATCTTCTCACCTGCACATCTAACTCTATCCACTCATATTCCGATGACTCGACCCTTCATTCTTCAACTCATTTCAATTCTGCTCCCTCTTTTACTTCTAGAATTGCTTCTCGTCTTAACCTTTCCGATTCTATTCTCGCTGATCTGGACAGAATTTCCGATTGGGTGGTTTTCACCTTGTGAAATTTAATTCTTTAAACCCAACTTATACAAATCTCCTTCTAAGACACCTTCTAACCTTCCTATCTCTTTCGACGGTTCTCTCGTCCTCCTGTTGACAACTTAAACATTCTTGGTCTTAACATAAACAAAAATGTCTTGAAAACCTCACATCACAACGGTTGTTAGGGCGGCCTCAAAGAAACTGGGAGTTCTGTTTAGACTGTGAGACTTACTCTTCTCAGTTGTTCCAGCTTTATACAAGGGTCTCATCCGCCCGTGGATGGCGGACAGTTCTTTCGGATCTTGAAGGGGTGGCAATCAAGAACCCGGCTTTTGATAGGGTAGACTCAAAGGCCAAAAGGCTTATAAACTCTGTCCTGTACTTTCTAGTCCACTTGGCCTTCTATTTTTGCGGCGCGATGTTAGTGCTTTATCTCTTTTCTATAGGCACCGCAGTAGTAAGTGCTCGAGGAACTTACCACTCGCGTACCACCACCTTTACGACGCCCACGAAGCAATAAGGGTGCTAAGCCGTAATACAGTTTTGTAAAGCACATAGTAACCCAGACTTGTTCAAGCCGCAGCTTCCCTTCTTCCCCTGCCACCTCTGTTCTGTGGAATTCTCTTCCATCTTCTGTGCTCCTAGTCGACTTAACTCCCTCAATTTAAAGCCCAGTCTGTGCTCATCTTAATTTGTGATGAATATTTGAGACGTTCAACACCCCTTCCTTGAATAGGCCTGCCTGTGAGTGGTGGTATCATGTAAATATATATATATATATATATATATATATATATATATATATATATATATGTTATATATATATATATATATATATATATATATATATATATATATATATATATATATAGCAGAGCATATATATATATATATTTCTATATATATAGAAGATATATATATATATATATATATATATATATATATATATATATATATATATATATGCGTATATGTATATATATATATATATATATATATATGAAAAATGAAGGATAATAAAAACGATTAGTAATTTATATAAAGACAAATTAATAAATATAAACAAACAAATTTTAAACTTTTACAAATAATTAAATTAACAAATGTACCTTTATCTGTGAATGAGAAAATATATAGCAGCATATATATATATATATATATATATATATATATATATATATATAGTAAATAAATATAAACACTTGAATTAATATATATATATATATATATATATATATATATATATATATATATATATATATATATAAAATATGTTATATTTATATATATAGGCATATATATATATATATATATATATATATATATATATATATATATTTATATATATATATATATATATATATATATATATCGTTCTATCCCACATTGACGAGATACCGCAGCGAGGGTCCGTCGCAGTCTAGTGAAACCCTACGGTGTATTTTTCGGACTGCGCTGAGTTTTCACTTAAAGGGTATAAAGGATAGGTGGTAAAGGAGGGCTTTCTATCGACCTGCTCATGTTTTTCTACCGCTTTCTGTCTCTATGTAAGTTACGCACCTCACCCCAATCTGGGGATGGGGAGGTAGATGAAGATAAGAAAAGAATATATATATATATATATATATATATATATATATATATATATATATATATATATATATATATATATATATATATATATATATATATATATAAATAGATATTTAAAAACTCTGTGACAAACCTCGGAGGGCTGATAGTGCAAACGATAAGGAACATTTATTGTTAAATAAGCTATGTTGTATGACGCTTCGTTTCAAAGTTACGGATGATGTAAGGTAAACCACGTGATGTTGTTTGACGAGTCGTTACTTCGTAACCGGAGATTTTGGGTATTCTAATGTTATGTATGTGTGTGTGCGTACATCTGTGTACTCCGAGGGTTGATAGAGGTAACAATAAGGATATTTTGTTAAACAACGTATGTGTTTTGACGCGAGGTTGTAAAGCAAACAATGGTAGCTTGTTATGAAATCATTTTATTGGGGAAAATAGTTGAAAGGTTATTCAAATTCATTTTTCCCAATATTCTATTTGAATTACTTGTTGCAGAGTTTTGAAAATAATCTGATTACATTCGTTACATCGCCGTGCCATTGCCTTTCGGACTCTACCGAACATGCCCTCACTGTGTCTGGATTTGATCAAACATAGTGAATACTGTTTGTGGCACTGGGTTACTGTACACAACACTCTTCATACAGTGCCCCCAAAGAAAATATAGGGCGGAGGTTGGGCCATCTTGCAGGCCACGCAACAGGTCCCCCTCTCCATATCCATTTGTCAGTTCAGATTTGTCTGTTCAGATGCGCCCGTACTTGGTGGCTGAAATGCGCTGGAGTGCCATCATGTTGGAACCACATGTCTCTGCGGGTCGCAAGGGGTATGTCGTCTATGAGCTGCGTAAGCGTGTTCTGGAGTAGTTGCAGGTACGCAGGTTCATCCAAACGGTGTGGAATGATGACAGGTCCCAGCAGATAATTCCCAAGAATTCCACCCCAGATGTTTACGGTAAATTTCGCCTGGTGAACTCTGATGAACATTGCGTGCGGATTGTCCTCGTCCCATATGTGGCTGTTTCTACTGTTGAAGTAGCCATCACGTGTGAAGCACGCCTCATCGGTAAACAAGACATGTGCAGGAAAGGCAGGATTATTGATGCTCCGTTGCAGAAACCACCGGGCAAATCGCACACGGGGTGCGAAGTCGTTTGGCCCAAGTTCTTGTACTTTCTGTAGGTGGTATGCATGGAGGCTTTGCTCTTGCAAGACCCGAATCACAGACGACTGATTTGAACCCATGGCATGGGCAATGGCGCGTGTGCTAGTCGACGGGTCGTTGGCGACTCTTTCAAGCACCTCTTCTTCAAACGCAGGAGTCTTCTTATTACGCGGTCTTCCACCAATGCACCAGGGACGAAGGATCCCATTATCTCCAAGGCTCTGATGAAGGCGAGCAAACATTGTGTCTGTGTGGAAACCGTTCCCGGTACATGAGGTGCGCTCTTCGTCCATTTCCGTTCGCCGCACCGTAACACATTATCATGTCGGTTAACTCGGGAAGAGTGTAGTGATCCATTCGTAATCGATGCCTACACTACTGAATCAACGATGAATTGGGCAAGGTAAAGGTATTGCCACGTGTTTCCGAAGGACGTTAAGCGTACACACATGTACGCACGCACGAACACATTAAAAAGGAGTAACCTAAATCGTCGGTAACCTACATGCGATGCGTCGCACAACATAAACTAGTGTACCTTCAATCGTCCGTAACTTTGAAACGAAGCGTCATACAACATAGAATATTTAACAATAAATGTTCCTTATCGTTTGCTCTATCAGCCTCCGAGTTTGTCGCAGAGGTTTAATCACCCTGTATATATATATATTATATATATATATATATATATATATATATATATATATATATATATGAGAGAGTATATATATATATATATATATATATATATATATATATATATATATATATATATATATATATATATATATATATATATATATATATATATATAAAGCAGGGTTGGGGATTTTTTTTTTTTTTTTTTTTTTTTTTTGTTTTTTTTTTTTTTAATTTTTTTAAGAAAAAATTGCCCTTTTAATTATTATTATTTTAAAATTAGTAACTAATCCAAATTATTATCTAATTAATAATAAGTTTAGTTAATAGTTAATATTTAGTTTAATTAAGGTATTTAAATTATATAATATAGTGCATAATTTCGGAGTACTCTAATTTTATTTTTCCTTTGTTAACATCACACTGAAGTCATACGGGACATCGTGTTGAATATAATAATAATAATACATACATACACACACACACACACACACACACACAATAATAATAATAATAATAATAATAATAAGAATAAGAAGAAGAAGAAGAAGAAGAAGAAGAAGAAGAAGAAGAAGAAGAAGAAGAAGAAGAAGAAGAAGAAGAAGAAGAAGAAGAAGAAGAAGAAGAAGAAGAACTACAGAACACCGACTAGCAAATACTTTACAGTCCACTCCAGGCTAGTCTGTTTAGTATTTTTGTTTATTTAATTTGTTGGATGTGTCTACTGTTATTTAAAAAAAAAAAACTGTTATGTATTTTTGAAATAAGTATTATTTTACCCATTTCTATGTAACCTATGAGTCTGCTCACTTTAGAGCAGATTTGTTTCTACAACAAACATAGATGTCAAGTATTTTTGTTTAGTTATTGTGATGGATTAGTTAGATCACCGTCTTAGAACAGATATGTTCTATGCGGAAAACATCAAAGAAGAAGAAGAAGAAGAAGAAGAAGAAGGAGAAGAAGAAGAAGAAGAAGAAAAAAGGATAAAAATATATATATATATATATATATATATATATATATATATATATATATATATATATATATATATATATATATATATATATATATATATATATATATACAAATGACTTAGTTACCTATATTGAAATAAGTAGCAGCTCCATTTTCTGAAAAGATCAATTGAAAGGTTATTCATATTCATTTTTTCCAATATTCTATTTGAATTACTTGTTGCAGAGTTTTCAAAATAATCTGAATCATTTTCATATATATATATATATATATATAAATTTGTCCCCATAGTATATATATATATATATATATATATATATATATAGTATATATATATATATATATATATATATATATATATATATATATATATATATATATAGCTTTCTATATGTATTTCATTAACAGCAAATATCATTTTTCAATCAGATATTCAAAACTACAATATTACAGAGAAAGGAATACATCGCTGGTCCAGCCCTTAGTGCGGAAATAACATATCTGTAACTATTGCTACAGCGAAAGAAATACATTTTTAACTTAGCCAATTTTAGTTGAATAAAATAATAAATAAATAAAATAAATATTATTATTTTTTTTTTTATTAGGGGACATAATATATATATATATATATATATATATATATATATATATATATATATATATTATATATATTTATTATCAGTAGATATATATATATATATATATGGTATATATATATATATATTATATATTGTTATATATATATATATATATATATATATATATATTATCAAAGGTATTGCACGGCAATGTAGGGGGCTCGACATAGGGAGGGATGTTTTCCATACCCCGTAGGGAGGGGAGGAACCCCGCGACACCCAAATACCAAAGAGTAGTTCTGTCCTCCCGAGTGGGGAATTGTCCCCACTCGTGTTCCCTCTGGAAGGCCGAGTGAGACCCCGACTCCTGCCATCGGTGTGGTATACCCTTGGGGTATTCTTTAAGTAAAAAAATAAGCAAAATTTAATAGAAAGTCTATTTATTTTAACGAGTAACCAATAAAAGGTCTCTAATAGGCTCTAATTATATTACTATAATTATTAACAATAATTTTTATTTTTTTATTTTTTTGCATTTTTCCTATCTAAAATTTTAACAGGATTCCAAAAATGTATTCCTTTCGCTGTAGCTATTGTAGTTTCCTGAGCAGTTTTTTTTTTTTTTTTTTTTTTTTTACATTTTCCGCACTTAAATTGTACCAGCATTCCAACATTGTATTCCTTTTCCTGTAGCTATTGTTTGAGATATGAGAATGGAATTGAAGAAATTTTTGCTGTTAATGAAATACATCTTTCCCATATATATATATATATTTTTGACGAGCAGTATATATATATATATATATATATATATATATATATATATATATATATATATATATAGAAAGTATATATATATATATATATATATATATATATATATATATATATATATATATATATATATATATATATTATATATATATATATTTATATATATATATATATATATATATATATAAATTGTCCCCATTATATGTTGTCTATATAATGTTCTTATTATATATTGTTCAAAATAAGTAGGTTTAACTTAATATATTATAGAAAAAGAGAAATTAAAGAAACAGAAAAATTATGCAAAACTTTTTTATACGAATATAGGTATTGCTCTAATGTACAAACTTAAATAATAGTTTATATTTATAATCTGTATTATATATATGACTTTTATTTGCAATTTCCATTGTAGCATAATACTTTATATCATATTATTTAATTTTTTTATATCTTGTTGTGGAGGTAACTGGTGTTTTGGTTTGAATTGTGAGCACATTTTGACTCTATTGTTTTGGCGCAGAAAGTTGGATGGTACTTTTGCAAAAACCTTTAACTCTAGCCCATTGCAACAAAAATTAAATATATATATGCTTTTTAATCTGAAAAACTCTTGTACTCTTGTCGTTTTCTTCGAAGTTGTCGAATATATACCAAATTTTATTTTTAATAAATGTCAAAAAATAAGTTGTTTTTAGTCCTTTCTCTTATAAATATAACTAAAAAGGATTATAATAATTTTATTATTTACTTGTTCATTAACCACGAGTAGCCAGCGTAACATATAACTTCCTAGGTGCATAAGAATGCGACTACAACAGTGGGATAAGCAATTAAGTAAGTAGCTGTAAAAGGAGTCGTTACGAGGAACTTCTCAAAAAGATCAACAATCAACTACTTCTGTGCAGAAATGCAAGAAGAAGAGATAACTACAACACAAATCCTACTCCTCTTTTAAATAATTGGTGAACCCAGAAGTAGAACACACTTTCAAGAACTTGTCATGAGAACACCAGCATAAGACCTGTTTGTAAAAGAATGATCATCACCTTCAAG
>JABUQX010097409.1:10000-25000 GCA_015478945.1 Trachelipus rathkii | reverse complement strand
TAGTATAGAATTATTGGATAAGAAGATATAAAAATTAATTGAAAAGAAAACTGAGAATTTGAGAAGAATTACAAGCTAATAGAGAAAATTAAAAAAAAAAACGAGAGAGAGAGAGAGAGAATAAAATTTGAAAGTAATTTAAAAAATATGGGAAACGTCCCGACAATATTAAACAAACCTTTTATATAGTAACAAATTTCACGAATATTCTCTCCTTTTGCCTCATTTTTTATTTTCAATGGAGCTGCTTCTTCCGGTTTGAGATACTATATATATATATATATATATATATATATATATATATATATATATATATATATATATATATATATATATATATATATATAGTATATATATATATATATATATATAAATACTAGTATATATAGCATATATATATATATATATATATATATATATTAATATATATATATAAGAGTATATATATATATATATATATATATATATATATATAGAGAAAGAGAGTAGAATATATATATATATATACATATATATATATATATATATATATATATATATATATATATAGTTAAGATATATATATATATATATATATATATATATATATATGGTTCATGTTACTTATCTGTGACTAATGTGGTTAGTGGTTAGTAAATATTTGTATAATAATAATACAGTATTGGTGTCCTTATATATGTCATTAAACCCGTAGATCTCTAATATGATGGTTATAAGTTCAAGTTCGTAAATGGTGTCAGGGACCCCCCGGATAGGGGTCCTCCTAAGAAAAGCACAGATTGTATAGAATAGGAAGGCTGAAATTTGGAGAGTACATAGAAGAAGGAGAAAAGGTTCTGAGTCTGATGAGTAGAAGTTATCAAAGGCACAGGTGCTTGAACCGGTGCGGTGCCAAGTTATTAAATATCTGTATAAAAATACAGTATTGGTGTCCTTATATATGTTATTGAACCCGTAGATCTCGAATATGATGGTTATAAGCTCGTAAAGAGTGTCAGGGAGGGTCCTACGAAAAAAAGCACAGATTGTATAGAATAGGAAGGCTGAAATTTGGAGAATAGATAGAAGAAGGAGAAAGGATTCTGAGTCTGATGAGTAGGAGTTGGCAACGGCACCGGTGCTAGAGCCGGTGCGGTGCTGAGGTAGTAAACAATGTAATGTTGGTGTTATCGGATCTGTGGATCTCGAATATGATGGTTTGGGTGTTTGAGGGCCCCTGCGAGGAGGGTTCCTGCCCGCCCCAGCGCGAAACCGGCGCGTGCGGCACCCGCAGGCGCGATCCAACGCGAAACCGTCGAGAGATCGCAAACGTGTTCTGTTTTCATACTTCATTTTTTAGTTTTGTGAGTGAACTTTTATATTTATAAAAATTGTTTATAGCATGTTTTACATACCTTAAAGCAGTAAATCAGTAAATCAAACCGCCCTCCTACCACCCCTCCTGCCCATCCATGATCTATTGATCTACTGATCTATTGATCTATCTATATATTGATTCAAGTCATATTTTTGTATAAAAATTTTTATTTTATTTGTTTAAAAATATAATTTTTATAAAAAAAATTATTCTTTTTTATGTTTTACATACCCTAAAGCAGTAAATCAGTAAATCAAACCACCCTCCCACCACCACTCGTGCCCATACATGATCTATTGATCTATTGATTCAAGTCATATTTTGCATAAAACGTTTTATTTTATTTGTCTAAAAATATATTTTTTACCAAAAACTTTGTTTTACGTATCCTAAAGCAGTAAATCAGTAAATCAAACCACCCTCCCACCACCCCTCCTGCCCATGATCTATTGATCTATTGATCTATTGATTCAAGTCATATTTTGTATAAAACTTTTTTATTTTATTTGTTTAAAAATATATTTTTTACTAACAATTTTGTTTTAAATACCCTAAAGCAGTAAACCAGACCACCCTCCCACCATCCCTCCTGCCCATCCGTGGTCTATTGATCAATTGATCTATTGATTCAAGTCTCTTTTTCTTTAGTATAAATAAGTTCTTTGCCTAAAGGCGGGAAAAGAAAACAAGTTTTTTTATTTTAAAGTATTTATCATTTAAAACATAAGTGCAAGCTTTCATTTTCTTATTCATTAGGTGATTAAAATGTCTAGATGGATGTTGATAATTTTATGTTCCGTGCTCCTGCTACGTGTCTTGTGTCTGGTCCTACAGGATGCGGGAAAACTTTTCTGTTATTAAATATTTTAAAAGAGGTTGAGATTTTCGAACAAAATCCTGTTAAAATCATATGGTGCTACAGTGTTTACCAAGAAAAGTTTAATGATTACAAAGATGTAATTCAATTTCATAAGGATTTATACGATAAAAAATCTTTTCAATGTTTACCAGGTCATAAAGTTATAATCCTTGACGATTTGATGCATAAATTGAATGAGGATATAGCAGAAACTTTCACAGTTTACTCTCATCATTTAAACGTCACTGTATTTTTTATAACTCAGAATATCTTTCATCAGAATAAGTATATGCGAGATGTGTCTTTAAATACACAGTATTTAATCTTGTTCGGGCAAAGAAGAGATATGAGCCAAGTCAATGTTGTGGCCACACAAATGTTCCCTACTCAACGTAAAGAGTTCCTAAAAGTATATAAAGAAGTTACATCTATACCTCACGGTTATTTACTCTGCGAACTTCACCCAAAAACACGCACAGAGTGTTGCTGCGTACAAATATCTTACCTAACGAAGCTGAGACGGTATACATACCTGAACAATGAGTACTCTAGTAGCAAATTATTTACCTCTTATGAGAAAATTTAAAAACCTGAAACCTTCAGAAAAACGTAAGCTGATCTGTGAAGATGAAAAATTTGTTCAATGTATAGCCGAAGTATGCCTAAATCTTATAAAAGAAAATGTTCCTTTAAACAGACCTCAGAAGGTAAAGTTGTGCCGTCATAGAAACATCATTAAAAAACTTGCTGGTAACGTAAGAAAACTTACAAATAAAAAGAAGCTATTACAGAAAGGTGGAGGTGTGTTCCTACCTTTACTCTTTTCAGTCATAGCCCTTTTGATATCTAATTTGAAGAAGGTAGTAGTTTTACCCTACAACGATTATGAGAAGATGAAATATAATACAGGAGCCCTACCTCAAAAACAACAACAACAACAACAACAACAACAACAAACAACAACAACAACAACAACAACAACAACAACAACAACAACAACAACAACAACAACAACAACAACAACAACAACAACAACAACAACAACAACAACAACAACAACAACAAAACAACAACAACAACAACAACAGCAGCTACAACAACCTCTATCAACCCTCCAGCTGCCTCAACCTGTGTATTACCCTTATCAGCAGTTGCTCCAACAGCAGCCTTTGAGTTTATATGATCCGAAAGTTGAGCAGATAAATAATTACGAGAAGGAATTGTATCGAATATTAAACTCTGATGTTAACATTCATGAAAAAAGAATCCTATATCAAAACGCTATACAAAAATTAGTAGATCTAAAAGCTTTATTAGGTAATTCATCTAAGGAAGATTCAACTCTAGCATCAGATACTAAGATTGAAGTGAAAAGAGAAGATAATTTTAAACATGTACTGGAGGAAAGCTTACCAATGAGAGGTAAAAAATGTTTAGCTTTATATAATATTTTAAAAGACCAGATTTCATGGAACGATATCGGTCAAATCATTATTGACGGAGAAACAGTTGATGGCTCGAATATTGTTGATCTAATATCTGATCTTTCGCGTGATTGGAAGAAGGATCCTGTAACAGGTTGGAACAGGATCAAACATGAACTTCAGACTATTAATTTTCCGAGAACTTTAATCCAGAATAAACAAAGATTGAAGGATTTGGATAATATTCCAATGTCCCCTAGACCAGATCAAGTTCGTGCATTGCAGAATAAGAAAACCATACATCGTTTCAAAATGGATTAAATCCTAATTATTTATTGTACTTTTCACAGCGTTGTATTGTTTGTAATTTAAAAATAATTCATATAAACTATGTTATCTCTCTGTATACATTTGCTATGTTTTTTAGGTTGTTCTGTTTGTAATTTAAAAATAGTTCATATAGAAATTAAAAATAAAATATTTCATATAGACATTCGGTTTTTATATCCCCTTTCAGTATAAATTAATGTTTTTTATTGTTAATGTCATTGTGAGTCATGGAAGCTAAGGAGACGGTCGATAAATATTACTTTGATGTAAAACAACCTTACAGTTACGGTGGCTTTTCAAGGTTCGCAATAAAAAAGAATTGAAAAAATATTTAGAAGGTGAAGATGCTTTTACCCTGCATAAACCTATACGAAAAAAATTTCCAACACGAAAAACCATAGCCCCCCACTTAGATAATGTCTGGCAACTAGACTTGACTGAAATGATAAAATATAAATCTTACAATGAAGGGTATCAGTACATTCTTTTTGTGATAGATGTATATTCCAGATACTTATGGTTAAAGGCTTTAAAAGATAAAAAGTCAAAAACTGTTGCTGCTGCTGTAAGAGAAATTATAAATGAAGATGGCAGATATCCTCAAATGATGTGGACAGATAAAGGTGCAGAATTTTTAGGCAAAGAGTTTCAAGAAATAGTCACGGAGTATGATATAGGGTACTACTATACGTTCTCAGTTAATAAAGCTGTGATAGTTGAAAGAGTACAAAGAACTATAAAAGAAAGAATGCATAGGTATTTCACGAAGATGAATACATATAAATATTTCAATATACTACAAGACCTGGCTTTTTTTTTTAATTAAAAGTTCACACCTCATGGGTATAGCCCTATTCAAGGAGGGGAACTTCTCTAGGTAATTTATACCTAGGATTCGAAAACATGAATACATTTAAATATTTCGATATACTACAAGACCTGGCTTACTCCTATAATAGGTCTTATCATAGAACACTTAAGAATACTCCTGTAGAGATGGTGAAGACAAAACCTTCTGTACCTAGTAACACGGTGGCAAAATAAAAGATAACACAGGTGTTAAAGTAGGAGATTATGTGAGTGTCTAGGACTGATGAAAATTTCAGAAAAGGGTACGAAGCTGGATGGTCAAGAGAAGTTTTTAAAGTAGATACCATCAGAGAATTCCTGAGAGACAGGTTAAAATTATACTATCTTGAGGATTTAGATGGTGAAAAAATAAAAGGTGGGTTCTATAAACAAGAAATACAGAAAATACGGTTTGATCCTAAGAGTCACGAATATAAAATAGAAAAATAATAGGATCTAAAGGAAAAGGTAAAAATAAACAGTATCTTGTCAAATGGGTAGGTTACCCTATGAAGTTTAATAGTTATATAAATGCTAGTGAAATTAAGAAACATTGATCAGTTTACTTTGTGAACATGGAGAGTGAAGATCATTTCTATTTAACGTTACCTTCATCGGCTTCTATGGACCTACATCCTGAAAATAAAATATCAGACTTTACTACAGAGTTAGAGAAATGTATAAAGTAGGATTATGCGAAATGATATTGGATGCGCATATCGAGAATATGCCTGATTCACATACAGCGTTTGTAATATTTAGAAATGTTGAGAGTGTTAAAAACGTATTAAAAATTAACACAGATATGAGGATCGTCAAGCGTGCCGACAAAGATTATTTCTTTGAAAGATATTTAATAAACCGTGGTCTCTATAAATCTCTTACCGATGTGTTCATAGACTTAAACAAACAATTTGGATCAAGTCGTATATGTAAAGATTTAGTATTTCTAGTTAATAAAGCAGTCAACGAAGACAACGTGTTAATCACTTTAAAGTCCCAAGCTCGAGTAAACTTGAAAGATAGAAGTTTATTTATTTTCCACACTTCAGATTGGTTTCGTAAATGTAATTACTTACGTGATGACACAATATTGAGAATTAACGATATCCCATCATCTCTAAATGAATTAATACGTTATATTCCTACTATGGAAGAGTATATAGATAGACTTGTAGCAAAAAGCAACACCGATGATTCATTACATTTTGTATGTGATCCTTCAAAGATGTTACATGACCCTGGCGTAGCGTATGTTTACACTGATATTGTAGAACCCCAGTATGTTGGAAACACTAAAGCCCAGTTACTAAGAGTGATACATTTTCCTAAAGATATCAGAGTTATAAGTTTTCCTAGTGTGCACTATATACCTTTGAATAATGCCCAACTTAGAACCATAAGGGTGTATATAAGAGATGTCGAAGGGAACCCTTATCCATTCACAGATGGAAAAGCCGTATGTATAGTACATATACGAAAGAAGCTCCAGTAGTATAAAAAAAGTTTAGCTCGTAAATAAGTACCTGTGAAATTGAGAAACAATAATCATGACTACCGAAGATCATTTCTATTTAACGCTACCTTCCTCGGCCTCTATGGATCTACATCCTGAAAATAAAATATCTGACTTTAATACAGAAATATTGAACCCTATAACTCTCGAACGAGAAATGTTTGAAGCAGGATTAAGTGAAATAATTCTTGATGCCAGTATAGAGAATGTAACCGTTACCAGAGGTGCATTCATAATTTATAGAAGCATTGATTTTGTAAAAAACACTTTGAAGTTGCGTAACACAGATAGTTTACATATACAGAAACGTGATGGTATCGAATATTACATTGAAAGGTTTACTATAAAGCGAGGGTTATACAAGTCTCTCTTGGACATACTTAGACACTTTAATAACAAATTCATAGTAAGCCGAATATGTCAAGACCTGATATTTTGCACTAATAAACCAAAGGGGAAGGTAATGGAACTGGTGTCTTTAAGATCTTGGCGCACTGTAAACTTACACGATTAAAGCACATTCCAGTTTCACCCCTATGCATGTTGGCGTAAGTATGTTCGTCTTACAGATAACCCTGCAGAAGAGGAGGCGAACCATAACCAAGATGCTAGTAATTTTATACGCCTTCTATTTCATTACCTGCCTACTATTGACGATTATGTAGCATCTTCAAAAAACACTTTTCCTAATTCATTACATTTTGTATGTGATCCTAATGAGTTGTTACAAGATCCTGGTATGGCCTATATTTATACAGATATTATAGGCCATCAGTATGTAGGGAATACTAAAGCTTCCTTGTTAAGAATAGTTCATTTTCCTAAAGATTGCAGAGTTATAACATTTCCTAATGTTCACTACTTGCCTCTGAGTAAGACCCAACTGAGTTCGATTCGTATTTATATAAGAGACGTTGAAGGTAATTCATACATTCACAGTTGGGACTGAAGTGTGTATAGTACACATAAGAAGGGAGCTCCGTTAAATAATAATAATTATAATGGAAAAAGAAAGAGTCTTCATGGGTTCAAGAATGCAGAGGGGGTATGGTTTAGGTGGTTTTTTTGCTTCGTTTTTCCGACGTGCTATCCCTATGTTTAAATCAGGAGGTAAATACATCGCTAAAAATGCCACTAGGACGGATCTAGACACTATCTAGGGCAGAGGTTCTCAAACCTATTTCGTCTACCGCCCACTTTGAAAATTATTATTTTTCAGCGCCCCCCAATTTTTTTTACTTTACCAAAACTTAAAAACCACAATGATATATATATATATATATATATATATATATATATATAATAAAAAAAAATAGATAATATATATATATTATATATATATATATATATATATATATATATATATATATATATATATATATATAGTTATATTATATATATAATATAATATATTATATATAGATATATTATATATATATATATTATATTGATCATATATTATATATAATTATAATATATTAGATATATATATATATATATATATATATATATATTTTTTATATATATATATATATATATATATATAATTATATAGAATATATATATATATTATATATAATATATAATATATATATATATATATATATATGATATATATATATAGTATAAAAACTAAAAATATTATACAATCAAACAGGGCAGAAAGATGAACGTAAAATTGACTAAATTTAATCGATGTTTGTAGCTAGGTAGGTTTTCAATTTCAGTGAATTTTTAAATAGAAGTAGCATGAAATTACAAAAGCAGCCCAT
Source organism: Trachelipus rathkii (assembly GCA_015478945.1). NCBI lineage: Eukaryota > Metazoa > Arthropoda > Malacostraca > Isopoda > Trachelipodidae > Trachelipus > Trachelipus rathkii. The sequence continues at coordinate 16,893 of JABUQX010097409.1, read as the reverse complement.
TCGCCCCCTAAAAAAACCCACTTTAAACAAGGCCCCCATTTTTTCTAGGCCCCCTACCGCCCCCCTCTAGGCCTCCAGCGCCCACAAACGGGGGTCGTTATCGCCCCACTTTGAGAAACACTGATCTAAGCGGATTATGACGCGTGGTGTCGGACCCTCGTACGCGGTAAACGTCGACTAGCCCGATGCGTTCAATAAATGTTTAGGATGTAAACGAAAAATACCGCACGCAAAATAAAACTGGGTCAAGGTGTAGGTTGCCGTAAAACCTGTACAGAGGAATATGAAAGGACCTAAGGAAAAAAAATGTATTGATGTGTTCGCTATTTTAATAACAAAGAGATAAGTTTAAATGAAAGGTTCAGTATAAAAAATGAGATGTATTTATTTTCGTATTATAAAGGAAAATGCTTAAAATATTTCCTCCTCATTATACGTCAAGCGATTGTAACCAACAAGCAGGCATTTTCCTTTCATCCCTCTAGCCAGGGGCGACTGTTGTAAGAGTGAAAACGCGCACCTTCTTTTCCGTGAATTCCTACCCACAGAAATTCAGTGTAAGTGAATTTCCAATTTTATTGGTATTTAACCCAGTCCACAACCATCACCCAATACGAATGTAACCTCCTCGAATTTCAATTGATACAGGCAACTCTCTGACAGTATCTTGGACCTTTTCGACGTGTTTTTATATTTTCGAAGGGCTAAGGTAGTAAAATGAAGATGCGTTCAGATCGCACCAAAGCAGCACCGAACCACGTAGTGACACCAAGACAAATTTCCTGTACACGTGTTTTAATCAACTAGAAGGTTTTTTTAAATGAAACAAATCTCTAGGAAGGCTCAGCTTGCAAGTTTACCCTATATCGAAAGTGATTATGGAAAACTGACTAAAATTATCTTTCAAGATGCGAAGCGAGGTCTCAAACCTGCAATCATGTGGATATTACAAATTAAAAGATGTAGAGAAACATAGGGACAACGTTGCTAAATCTAAAAAAAACTAAAACCATTACGAAATATTACGGGCGTGTAAAACGGTGTTATATTCTCACAAGAAGACTTATTCTACCATCAGTGGAAACTCGTATCAGGTTAACTAGATCTACACTGCAATTTGCGCTTAAATGTCCAATAGCAGTTCGGGAGGCCAAACACTGACCGCACAAAACCTATTTCAATTACTGCGATACTTTATCTATGTACGTAAAAGTGAAATTATCTCCCAGTAAAACATATGGAAATCAAGAAATCTCTTTGGACCGATACAGCGAAATATCCAATCAAGAGAAATTGAGATTAAAATTTTTAACTTTACCCAAGGAATATCGAGTATTATTTTGCTGAATCGGTCAATGGTAGCTTACCCTCAGAAAGTAATTATAGCGGATTGTAGAACACGAGACTTATTCTGGAAAACTAATGGAGCGGCGTATCTGGGCTTGTTGGCTGGTCTGGCTTAGAGGTATCAGTCTGCTTGTAAATCCGCTAGCCGGTTGATCATGATCGTGACATGACTGTTGCGGCGCTCTTCCTCGCCATGGTTCAAAACGCTCCTTTTTACGATTTTAAATTTGCCAATACGTATCTTGCCAACGCGAAAGTTACATGTGATGATCTCAAACTTATGCTGAATAAACAGTGAATTTATACGGCGTAGATCTCATAGCTATCTTTCAGGTTGTAATGCTTATCCATCTCCATTATGTCCTAAGAAAAAAGAACATTAGGGATAAGTTTCAAATTTGGCAAAAGTTTGAAATGCCCCCATCTCAGTTCTGGTGTACATGGAACATCCTCAAATTTCATAACGAGATTGACAGAGTACGAAATATAATTTCGAATTATTAAAGATGAATGAAGATGAAATATTAAATGTCATTCGAAACGAAAGAAGGATTTTTTAGGTGGAATTTCGCCTGTAATTGAACTCGGCTCTGTGGAATATTGCCGAAACCGATTCTGGACTTGTCTTCAACACACTTCTCCTCGGAATGTCTCGAGCAATGCGACACTGGATAAAACTGTTGTATAAGAATTAGGGAAATTAATGGGTTGTATATTTCTGACTAGTCTGCAATTTTAGGATTTATGTTTTAGTAATCCAACTGATGTAACATCTTTGGTAAAATATAATAAGGTTCAATATGTTAAAGGACCTGATGGGGTTTTCCTGTACACCCTTCAATGGGCTAATTTATTTTGCGGTGTATTACTGTATTTTTTTCATCATATGTTTTTAAAGAATATTGTGTTTTAATAACTTGTAAATATATTTGATGTGAAAATTTATATGTCAACAATTATGTAGTCTGCACTTATGTTATAAATTGCTTTAAATAAATAAAAAAATAACTTGTTTTCCTCTTCCAGGCTTTTAGCAAAAAAACCTTCATGCTAAAGAACAAAGGAGACTTGAATCAATAGATCAATAGCATCTCAGAATAGGCAGGAGGATTGGTGAGAGCGGGGGTTGGACTTACTGAGTGTACTAATTTACTGCTTTAGGGTATGGTAAAAACAAAATTTTAGTAAAAAATAAATATTTTTACAAAAAAATAAAATTAAAATGTTTTATTCCAGATGTACACATAGAATGAATAGACAAAGACCAATAGATCTTCGGATGGCAGAGCGAATGGTGGAGCGGTGTTTGATTTTAAACTGAGTTACTGCTTTAGGGTATGTTAAAACTATAAAATTTTTTGTAAAAAAAATATATTTTTAGACAAATGAAAATAAAAAATGTTTTTATAATATATGACTTGAATCAATTAGATCAATAGTTACGTTGGAGAGTGGCGGGAGGGTGGTTTGATTTACTGCATTACTGCTTTAATTTTTTCCGTTTGAAAGATAAAAAAGAATAAAAAAATTGATAAAAATAATATATTTTAAAAGAATAAAATAAAAAAATTTAACAAAAATATGACTTGAATCAATAGATTCAAAAAGATCATGGATGGGCAGGAGGTGCTGGGGAGGGTGGTTTGATTTACTGAATAACTGATTTACTGCTTTTAGGTATGTAAAATACATGCTATAAACAATTTTTTTATAAAGTAAAAAAAATTCTGTTAAAAAACTAAAAAAAATGAAACAGAAAACAGAACACGTTTGCGCTCTCGCTACGGTTTGTGCGCCGGTGTGGGCAGGCAGCGGGCACGCGGACAAGCTAGCAAGGGTCCTCAAACACCCCCAAACCATCATATTTTGAGATCTACAGTCGATAGCACCAGCATTTTGCGCATTTGTTAATACCTCAAGCACCGCACCGGGCTTCCAGGCACCTGCTGCAATTACCAACTCGTTACTCATCAAGCTCAGAATTCTTACTCCCTTCTTCTATGTATTCTCCCAAAACTTTCAGCCTTCCTATTCTATTTCCTACAATCTGTGCCTTTGGTCTTTCGGATGATCCCGCTATGGGGGCGTCCCTGACACCCTTTTACGCAGCTATAACCATGAATAATTTTCGAGATCTACAGACACGATAAAACATATATAAGGAAACCAATACTGCATTATTATACAAATAAGTTGACTAACTCGGCACCGTACCGGCTCCAGCACGGTTGCCGGCCATTCCGAAGCCTACTTACTCGCTCCTCCTCGTATACCATCGCCAAAATTTCATCCTTCTTACGGAGATTTAATGGGGTGGGTACCAACAACGCCACTGGAGCATTTCCTATTTTAGGGGGCCAGCCACCCTCCTCCGGCGGACGCCACGAGGTTTAACTTTCATTTCACATGCGCGCTCGGCCAAATTTTTAGGACGGTACGATAAAACCTAACACTCCCATAATTACAAATATTGCTAACTCAGCGCACCGCACAGGCTCAGCACCCGGTGACGAATCCGAATCCGAATCCGAATCCGCGTGTGTGAAAATTCCTTGCTCATAACTCATCTATGCAAGATCCAATTCTCTGACCTTCTATGAACATTTGTATTTTTAGGGCCGCAAACACCTCCAGGGGGTGCACGGCCACGTAAACCTCGTCTACGACGAGCGTTACGTCCATAGAAAGGGGTATACCCGAAATTTGAGGGGGATACGATGTTTTTAACACTCCCTAATGGGGGGTGTCCGAGGGACTTTTTGGACAGAGTTGTCGCGCAAGTTGCGCCCAGAACTACTGTGTATGAACCGCGGTTTTCAAAATAGCGCCTCAGTAATTAGATTCTAATGTATCCCTTTGCAGAAGTGGGGTCAGACCAGACAACGCGTATTTGGGCGTTTGCAAAACTTGCGCACATGGATGTTAGGTCTCTTTGCCGAAGTAAATTTTTTGCAACGGTTTCGCGAATACATTCAAGGCTTCACCCGCGGGAAGACTGATACGGAAAAGCTCCAGTGGAGATACGGGACGCCTCCGTTTTCGATGGGATCTAACAAGTGTAGTAGCGTTGTGGAAGTTCTGATCGTATACTGCACAGGGTCACAGTCAGTTCGATCGATTAGAGCCGATGTTAGAAGCGTAAAGGACTTTGCCGATCAGCACTCCAAGATTTTGAGGCAGATGACGTATTTCAGGGGTTTAATATGCGGTGCATAGCTTAAGTGTCATTATATTGTGTTTTATTTTTTGCAGTGTGGACGTGTTTAAATGTGCTCTCTGTGAAAGTTTATCTTTATTTTATTTAATCGTTATTATGTATTTGTATAGCTGTGTTTAGTGAAAGTGTATGTGTGTTTTCAAATGTGTTTATGCTTTCATGTGACCAAAATTATGAAAAGGTGCTTAAATCATTTATTCGTTCGCGAGGTCTTACGTTTGGCGCTTAAAAAGATTAAGTTTTAGTTTTAAATTATTTATTCATTTTTTTAGTTGTAGTTTTAACAAATTTCAATATTGCCTACCCCGAGTGTAGTAAAGTTGCATAGGTTTAAGTTTTTTTTTAATTGATAAGTAGTTATTATTTAATTAATTAAAGTATTAAAATGGTTTTTAAGTTTAGCGATTTAGTTTTGTGGACAGTTTTGATATTCTCATTTGGTTTTTAGGTCTGTTTTTGTCTAATGTTCTTATTTGTGTGTGTGTGTGTGGTGTGTTGTGTGTGTGTGTGTGTGTGGTGTGTGTGTGTGTGGGTGTTGTCGAGTTGTGTGTTTGTCGAGTGTGTCGAGTGTGCTGTTTGTGTGGGAAGCATGGCAGATTTGCGTAGGGAGGGGTTTTCCATTAACTTTACCAAACATCCGCGTCTTAACTATAAATTTGTCTCTGTTGGAATATCACCTCTCGAACTCTAACCCTAACCTTTTGTTCTTGTCTGAAACTCAGATGGCTAAAAATTCATCCTCTAACTTAAAGTAATGGTATCCAACTATAACTTATTTCATAATTTCCGTCTGAAGGGTGGAGGTTGGTGCCTATGAAAAAACATTAACATACTCACTGTAAAACACGTCTTGTGGAATTCTCGAAATCTGTCCTAAACTTTCCGATGTTCTTGACTTCAACAACATTCTTTCTTCCTTCGACTACAATAATTCTTGTGCTTTGCTACTTGTTCTCCTAAAACAGGAACAATTTTCACTCTTACTTTGAATACCTTTTACTACGTTCTCACGAAGACTGTTAATCTTTTACAGGCAAGAAAGATATCAACGTGTGTATTTTAAGGGAATTTCAATGTACACAAACACTGAATGGTTTGGGCTTCTCTCATACTGATTTAGGTGGAGGAGCCGAATCATTCAGGGCATTCTTTCCAACAATCTTGATCAACTAATCACAAGAACCCTACACAACATTCCGGATTCGTCCCAACCAATTCTTGAACACCACTAGTCCTTGTTTCATTCCCACTAGTCCTTTTCTCTATAAATACACCAACTCGCTGTAATTGGTAAATCTGACCACAACCTTATACTTCGAATTTTAATTACTTTGCTCTCCAAACAAACTCCATCCTGCCCTATGCCATTTTCTGCGAAACTTTGATCGGTTAATTGGGGCGTCTTGCGTCGCTTCTACTCTAACTATAATTGGAATTGACTGCTTTGACTCTGATGACGCTTCGGCTTTTGCCACTAAGGTGGAGCTGTAATCGTTGACGGGATGAACAGGTTCATTCCTTTTTCGACTAAATCTTTCTCTCCCTCATAATCCCATGGTTCAATCGTACTTCTTCTCTGCATTTAAGGCTGGAGGACAGTGCGTATCCGGCGAGTGGAAAAATTCTCTTCTCCTATCACTCTCGTTAATTTTCATTCACCTAGAAATCGTTGCATGGATTAACTCTTTCGACGAGCAAAGCGGGCTTTCATCAAACGAAAAAAGTGCGCTAACCTCCTTTGGTTCTCCTACTTGACCAAAATCTTTCTGCCCGGCCCAAAAAACATCCTCTAAAACCAACTCTGTTTAATCTGCCTTCCTTCCCTCTTCTTATTCAAATGATGGCTCTGTGATAAACTCTCCACTGAACAAAAAAAGGTCAATCTCTTCGGGCTGCCTTTTTTTCCACTAAATACCCTAAGGACGAATCATGCATTCCTCTCCTCCTCCTCCTTCTCCTCTCAGGTTTGCTATATGTTTATGCCTGTGATTACATTTGATAGGGCATGCGGCTTCTGAGATTTTTATGAAGGAGAGAAAAAGCGTGGGCCCCCGAGGGGAAACCTCCGAATTCTGACGTGACTGTGCTTATTGAGATGACCTCGTTCAACTATATTCTCTTTGTCTCAAATACTAGGCGATTTCCCTCCAGTGTTCGAAGCACGCACAATGCTCCAACCTTATTATATTATATACTATATACTATATATATATAATAGATTATATATATTATATATTATTATATATATTAATATATATATATATATGGTCTTGAAAGGGTAAAGATGATAATACATTTAAATAACCGTCACTGTTTTTAATATTTCTTT
>JABUQX010097409.1:0-7500 GCA_015478945.1 Trachelipus rathkii | reverse complement strand
CAGAAAAACATTGTTAAATGGCGAAATCTCACTTCAAAATTATATTATCAGAATGCAAATTTTTATTTAACTTGGATCAGTCGTGCCATATATACAAAGATTCCAACAAATGGAGATCCGCGGCTGCATGCTTCAAAATCTAAAAATTTTAAAATTTGTATCCATTATAGGGTGATTTGATAGCAGAGAATGCGAGTAATAGCCGAATAGGGGGGTATGGATGCAATTGGTCCAAAGTTCTGAAGAAAAAACCTTTGTGCTCATCAATGCTGGTTGAAAGACTTCGATTAGTCTTCCCAACATAGGTGGCATTACAGCCACCACAGGTATATTTACATATCACCTATGAGTAAAAAGGTGTAGGAAGTCTTTCCTAAGACTTGAAAAATTTACCAATTTTGTGGTCATTATTAAACAAATCAGTTTTAGATGCGATGAAAATTGATTTGAAAATTCATTAACGGTTTTACTGACTTAAGAGAACTCACATTCCCCAAAAATGGTAACTTGAGATATAAAAGCTCTTTAGCTACTGTTAATGCAACCGCAACAGCGGTTGTTGAAAATTTTAAAAACCGAATTTGTTTTTCGAAAAAATATTTTCAATGATAAAGCCCCGGGGAATCCATTTTTTCAGAAAAAAGTGTTTTCAGGAAGTTTAATCATCTGACAGATTAAGTATAAGGACGAAGAAAAATTTATATGCTTCTGTCAAATTAAAGTTTTACCAATTAACTTTAATAAATCATGAGGATGCAAAGAATCATACTTAAGTGCCGTCAATCCGGGTAAATGTATGGCCTTCTATAAAAACACTAGTCTGCAAATTTGTCATTGTCCTTGTAAATATTAATGTCAAGAAATGCCAGGGAATTATTTTCCTTCAGTTCAAATGTAAAATTTAATATTTGTTGCCAAGTGAAATAAGGCAGAAACATCTCGATATGTTCTTTAGATCTAAAATAGGCAAGAAGGGAATCAATTTCAATATAATGATATAGAAAGCTGGTCTAAATTTAGTAAGGGCAACTTTGAAGCCAAGCAGAGTTTCAAAAATGGCCCACTAAAATATATTACTAAAGTGTAGGAACCTAATGGAACTACCCATAGCAACGCCATCAATATATATATATATATAATATTATATAATTATATATATATATAGATATTATATATATATTATATATATATATATAAGATATATATAGAATATATACTATATATATATATATATATAATATATATAATATATATATAGATATATATTATATATATTTATATATATATATATATATATATATATATTATATATGATATATATATAATATAAATATATATATATATTAAATATACATATATAATATATATACTATATATATTATATCATACTATATATATAATATATAATATATAATATTATATATATATATATATATATATATATAACTATATATACTATAACTATATAATTATAGTATATGATAATATTATATATAAATACATATATATATATATAATATTATATATATATTATAATATATATATATATTATTATTATATTAATATATATACTAAATATACTATATATATATTATATATATTTATTTATATATATAACATATGAGGCCGTCGGGTTCCAAAAGTGGGGACCTGCTAGATTTCGTTCAAGATGGAGAGGCAGTAACAAGGTCTATTAAGGTTTGCATTCATTTCAACAAAGTATTTCAAATGCAACACCCTATATATGACAGACGTTGTTAGCCATAAAAAAAAAAACTTTGAGAATTTTGCTCAAGAATTTCTTTTGTGCAGTTGTCATTTTAATGCGATATTTTAGACAATTTCTTTTTGAGTTTTGATGTGTCAGATACAGATAACCATGTTTTCATTGCTGAATGTTTTAAGCCATCAAAAATTAGATGAATCCCTTTCTTCTACATCTGTAAGATCCATACTTTCAACGGTTGTATTAGCACTTGATTCACTAGATTTGCCAGAATATGACAAGCGCTTACAAGATTTTTTCAGATGCACCTTTATTCTTTCAATTTTATTGCTAATTGTATCACTTATATTTACATTTTACTTTGCTGGTGCCTTAGACATTCAGAACTTCAGTCCATTTATTTCCTAGTTTTTTTCCGGATCCCAGAGTCTTTGGCATTACTGTTATAATCAAACTTATAATAACTTAACAAAATTGAAAACAAACAATTAAATTAATATAAAATTGCAGTTATTGCTGAAAAGGAAAGGAAAAATGAAAAAAAAAAAAATTTTCCCCACTTAGCAAGTCTAAAATTCCTATTCCGAGGTTTATCAGAATGAATTAGCAGAGCGATAGGTAAACAAAAGGTTTTCCAGTCCCGATGTTCATTGTTCATCATTAATGCATGGTACATAGCAAATGTAACCGAACCATAAGTTTACGGGAGTGGAAGATCTTTAAGAAAGAATGAACCTGCTCATCCCATAGGTGATAACAGCAACCTTCCCATCTTTTCGGAAGACACTGAAGCATTCTTAGTGCCAAAAAAACAGGATTCCTTTTGTTTAAGAATTACGTCCTTTCTTCGAAAATGTAAAAAAAAAACTGAATATGTTTTAAGAAAATTTTATACAAATTAATTTCTTTCTGAAAGGAACAAAATTTCAAAAGCACGTGTAAAGTTAAATATCTTTTGTCATTTTTCTTTCAAAATATTCTACAGTTTTACCGTCATGATATTGTATCCAAATTATAAATCATAATTATTCTGATAATTATTCTATCTAGATTAAGAAAGCAGCAAACACAAGCATTAATAATATGAAACTATAAGCGAGGAAGAGGAAGAAAGAGAATGAGTATAAAAAGGAAAGATTTTCCAACACCAACTTTAAGAAGCAAGCAGATTATTCTTGAAACTTGTACATGGGAATAAAAAAAAAAAAAAAGATATGGGATGCTCAAAACAGAAAAACACCGATGATGGATAGTAAATTGCCGAAATAATACCAATTAACTACCTTCCATTTTCTAACGTTAAAAATCTTGGCTTTGTACGGCAAATGAAAGAAACGGTGCCTTTATATCAACGAAGTCAAAGGAAATATTACAAAGATATTATTAGAGAGAAAATGTATGACTTCGTTAAAGCTAAAGTTTCAAAATTAATAACTTCTATCAAACAGTCATCTAAGTTCATTTTCTCCACAGACGAATGGTCTGACACTCAGTCAGAAGTTTCTTTGTTTCCTTTGAATAGTCTTGTTGTAGACAAAGACTTCAAAAGCCATAAATTTGTCTTGTGTGCTGAACCAATCACTAAACTTCAAACAGGTGAATATTTCAATGACATATTTAATGGAATGTTGGCGAAATGGAACCTATCATCAGATGATGTTCACTCTGTTATGAGAGATGCTGGTACCAGTATAAAGAAGGCTCTTTTTTCTTGAGTGAATAGCACAAACTGTTTCCTTGGCACAAAGAACTGTACACGTTGCATCAAAACCAGGGACAAGCACCACGTCACCGAGGTCATGAATACAATTCTTCATTCAAGAAGTGGTGATGAAGATGATCAAATATTCATCTACGATGCATTCAAATGATTGGCTGAAGAAAATTTACTATTAATTCAGTTCATATACATATATATCAATTCATATATCGATAACCGATATACTGAAATTTTAGATATCGATATATAAATGTCATGAATGTATCATAAATCTAAAGCTTAACTTTTTATAGTAAAATTTTTAGTTTTTGTTTATTTTTTTGGTATATAAAAGTAGTGTTACGTGGTCTATTAAGGTTGTTTTAATACAGTTCAGTAATTTTTGTCTTTTTAATTTCGATAGAGTAGGAATAAGAAGTATTCAATCGGGAATAAGAAATTACCCTTTCTCCTATCGACAGCCTTCAACACCCAACTTCGATCCATATACATCAATATCGGCGTCAGTACGGTGTTAAAAATAATCTTCTTTACCTCAAGCAGACTATATTGTTCCCTTATGATTGGAAAACTCTTTATCTTCTCTATAATATTTTTTCCGTTTCCACCATCCTTTTCAACAACACTACCCAGATATCTGATAAAAATGTGCTCTTTACCACTTTGTCTCCAATACCTATATTGAATTTCCGCCGAACCCCTACTGCCAGTTAGAATTTGTGTTTTTTCAACCTTTATTTCAATACTTCTTGTCATCAAAACATTCGCGAATATTGGAAAATAGATATTCGGTCCATTTCGAATATAATGTAACTATTTATTCGACTAATTTGATTTTTCTTTTTTTGTGATAATTTCAAACCACATGTGGAGCATATTTGTGCCTTGAAAATCACAAATTGGGAATATATTCCATAAAGTATTTTACATTGGTCAATAGTAGTTACAAAGTTGGTTCTTTGCTGCAATGCTCTTGCTTTGCGTTCAGTCCTTGATAAAGGTGTGAACCAATAGGGAAATGAATTGGTTCGAGTAACACACGCTTAGTGAAGTCAAAGAAGGATTAGAAAGATGCTTAAAAAAAAGTGTTTAAATTAATTTATTAATAACATCTTTATATTTATTAGTAATATAATAATAATAATAATAATAATAATAATAATAATAATAATAATAATAATAATAATAATAATAATAATAATAATAATAATAATAATAATAATAATAATAATAATAATAAATATTTCATTTTCTAGTTATTTATTATTATTATTATTATTATTATTATTATTATTATTATTATTATTATTATTATATTATTATTATTATTATTATTATTATTTTTTATTATTTATTATATTATATATTATTTATTATTATTATTATTATTATTATTATTATTATTATTATTATTATTATTATTATTATTATTATTATTATTATTATTATTATTATTATTATTATTATTTATCATTATTTATTATTATTATTATATTATTAATTATTAGTATTATTATTATGTATTATTATTATTATTATTTTATTATTATTATTATTATTCACTAGGCTTATTTAATAATATTTTCCTCCTTGTCGCTGTCAATAGTTAAACTCTTTTGGACGAAGTAGAAACTTCCTTCTATCGCCTAGCCCCGTTTCGGCATTTCCTCCGATATTATTTCTTCTTCATCGAAAAATATATCGTATTGGTCATTGTTTCCTTCGTCAATGTCAGAATCTGGATTTTAACTAAATGACAGTTTCTTTGCCAAGATTCCTTTGGTTTTCTTTCTCTGAGGTGGAGTTTTCTTCACGCAAGGTACTCGAATGTTATTGCAGGTGTTGAATCCGCCCATTTCATTTCGTTCTTCTTTCAAACATTAACTCAATTTTAATATAATGTAGTTCCTCAAAAATCAGAAATTTCCACGTAATAGGCAAGTAGAAACTAATTAGATTGTTTGCTTCTTATACCGATTTGAATTTGAGGAAAAATATATTATCTCTTGGTTTCCCTCTCTGTAAACAACGTAGACTGTCTTAGACTAACAATATCCTTTTTTTTATTGTTGCAAACATCTACAATACTAACCCCCTTCCTTCCTCTTCTTTCATAACTAAGATTTACATTATGGCCCTCTGGTTTGGTTGAAAGAATTTTCATAAAAAATGGTTGGCAAAAAAGAAAAAACGATAGACCGTAATATCGTTTTAAAAGAAATTTTTAAAATGCAAATCTTTGACAATATACTCTCCATTTTGGAAAGCTAAATTTAGTTAAAAATATTTTTTTTCATTTGTATGGAGAATGAAAAAATATCTGAAATAATTTTGTCCAAATTTGTTTATTGCGAAAAAGGAAAAGTTCGTTATTTAAATAATGGATAATTATAATTTTAGTAATTAAATTTTTGCATCGAAATAGGGTAAAAAATGGTGGTGCTATGAAAAGGTTTACTACGAGAATCTTTTTATTTCTTTGAACTTGAAAATATCATTATGCATTATGTGAAGGCTCTTTAAAACTTTGAATCGTCTTTCTCGTTTTACTTGTTGTATATTTAATATAACAAAACTGCATCGCTAGTTAAATCACTTTTAAACGTTTAATTTATATAGCAATAAAAAACTTTCCTTTTAATACAATATAAAAAAAAAAACAGTCCAAGTTACTTTTGCATTTCAAAGAAGCTTGGTGAATAAAACTAAAAACGATTAATGCTACGTTAAAACGGAATTACATTACACGAACACACACCCACACACACCGTACACACGCACTTACACTTACACAACCACACACACACACACACACACACACACCACACACACCACCCACACGCACTTATATATATATATATATTATAATATATATATATATATATAATATATATATATATATATATATATATATATATATATTATTATATATTATACTATATAGGCAAATTTGGAGAAAGTGGACTGTGACTACCGAGGTACCTAAACCTAACCTAACCGTAATCTAACATAACGTAACCCAACTTAACTTAACCAACCTAAACTTAACCTAAATTAATAATTCATTATTATAACCAGTTTGTGATTCAGGAAAATTTAAGGGTTCGGGGTTTTTACGCATATTCTTGTGGCGTGCCGTTGACTATATCCTCACTAGTTTCACAGTACAGTTTCTACAAAATTGCCATATAAATATAGATATATATTTTATATATAAATATATATAAATATATATATATATATATATAGATATATATATAGACTATATATATATATATATATATATATATAATATATATAGATATATATATAAATATATATATATATATATATATATATAAAATATATATATAATATATATATATATATATATATATATATATATATATTATATATATATATATATATCTGATATAAAGGTATATATATATTATAAATATGAATATTATATATATATATGATATGATAATATGCGGCCAAAGGTAAAGTAGTGCATACCAATAAATTATTTTTGTACGCTTTATTTGGGTTACTTTAATAAATTTTATTTGTATACTTTTACTTTACATTAGGACAAGCGTGTAATTAGAGAACTACAAAAGCTATTTTAAACAAATATAATTTTTTAATAATCAGTGGACAATATGTATTACAGAATTTTAATTTTTCTTTTTAGGGTGCTGAGGCCGACGGGGACAGCAGGGGGAACGAGTCCCCCGGGCGTCCATCGGTAAAAGCGAGGAAGCCGACCCCGACTCCTTCCATCTTTGCGTTTTACCCGGGGTTTTCCTTTAGTTAAAAAAAAAAAAACAATTAAAAAAAAATTAACATATTTTCTACCCTTATTTCTATTCGATGTGAAGCTCTTTTTATTTAAAAATAATGTTTATTTTGACTTTTAGCAAATAATAAAACGTACTTATTTCATTTTATTGGAACGAAAATTGGCTTACCAAATATTTCTTGCTATCACTCCTTTTACCTATATATATATATATATAATATATAATATATATATATTATATATATAAATATATATATTATATATATATAT
>JABUQX010097408.1:12500-15000 GCA_015478945.1 Trachelipus rathkii | reverse complement strand
AGTTTGTGCTATTTCACTCAAGAAAAAAGAGGGCCTTCTTTATACTTGGTTCACCGCAATCTCTCCATAACAGAGGAACATTCATTCTGATGAGAGGTTCCATTTTCCGCCAACATTCCATTAATATGTCATTGAAATATCACCGGTTTGAAGTTACGTGATTGGTTCAGCACACAAGACAAAGTTATGGCTTTTGAAGTCTTTGTTCTACAACAAGACTATTCCAAGGAAACAAAGAAACTTCTGAACTGAGTGTCAGGGGACCAGTCGTCTGTGGGAAGAAAAATGAACGGTAATGACTGTTTGATAGAAGTTTATTAATTTGAAAAACTTTAGGCGTGAACAAGTCATTACAGTTTTCTCTCGAATAATATCTTTGCTAATATTGCCTTTTGACTTCGTTTGATTATAAAGCACCGTTTCTTTCATTTGGCCGTTACAAAGCCAAGATTTAACGTTTAGAAAATGCGAAGGTAGTTGTAATTGGTATTATGTTCGGGCAATTTTAACTATCCATCATCGCGTGTTTCTTCTGTTTTTGCAGCTTCCCATATACTTTGTTTTTGTTTTTTATTCCATGTACCAAGTTTCAAGGGAAATAAATCTGCTTGCTTCTTAACAGTTGGGTGTGGAAAAGGCTTGTCCTTTTTATACTCATCTCTTTCTTCCTCTTCCTCGCTTATAGTTTCATATTATTAATGCTTGTGGTTTGCTGCTTTCTTAATCGAGATAGAATAATTATCAGAATAATTATGGAGTTATAATTTGGGAAACCAATATTCCATTGACGGTTAAAAAACTGTAGAATATGTTTTGAAAGAAAAAATGCACAAAAGCATATTTAACTTTACACGCTGCTTTTGAAATTTGTGCTTTCAGAAGAAATTAAGTTGTATAATTTCTTAAAACCCATATTCACGTTTTTGTTTGACATTTCGAAGAAAGCGACATAAATTTCTTAAACAAAAGAATCCCTGTGTTTTGGCACTAAGGAATGCCTTCCAGTGATCTTCCGAAAAAAGATGCGAAGGTTTGGCTTGTTTATCACTATGGATGAGCAGGTTTCATTCTTTCTAAAGATCTTCCCACTCCCGTTTAAAAACTTATGTTCGGTTTACATTTGCTATGTACCCATTAATGATGAACAATGAAAACATCGGACTGCGAAAAACCTTTTGTTACCCTTTATCGCTCTGCTAATTTCATTCTGATAAACCTCGGAATTAGAATTTTAGCACTTGCTTAAGTGCGCGGAAAATTTTTGTTTTGTTCATTTTTCCTGTCCCTTTCAGCAATAACGCTGCAATTGATATATTAATTTAATTGTTTGTTTTCATTTTTTGTTAAGTTATTATAAGTTTGATCTATAACAGCTAATGCCCCAAATAGACTCTGGATTCCGGACCAAAAAAACTAGGAAATAACATGGACTGAAGTTTCTGAATGTCTAAAGGCACCAGCAATAGTAAAATGGTTAAATATCTACAGTGATACAATAGCATAAATTGAAAGCGAATAAAGGGGGGCAATCTGAAAAAATTCCTTGTAAGCGCTTGTCATCATTCTGGCAAATCTAGTGAATTAAGTGCTAATACAACGTTGAAAGTATGGATTTTACAGATGTAGAAGAAAGGGATTCATCTAATTTTCGATGGCTGCAAAACATTCAGCAATGAAAACATGGTTATCTGTATCTGACACATCAAAACTCAAAAGAAAACGTGTCTCTAAATATACCATTTAAAATGACAACTGCACAAAAAGAAATTCTTGACCAAAAAAAATAATCAAAAGTTTTTTTTTTTATGCTAACAACGGCTCATATATAGGATGTTTGAATTGCACGAAGTAATTTGTGGAAAACTGATGCAACCTCATAAAGGACCTTAGTCCAACACACTCAACAGTCTTGAAGGAAATCCTCAGGCAGGATCCAACTTTTGGGACAACGCTCATAATGTATATCACACTAACATAATATATACCTTACTGATCATATAAAATATATTTTTAAAATTTTTTTTTTGACAAAAATTTTTTTTAAAATTTGTATATATTATATATAGATATATATATATATATATATATACTAATATATAGTATATATATATATGAATATGTATTTAATATATATATATATAATAGACTAATAATAATTCTTACTACTATATATAATATATATATAATATAATATACTATATATATATATATAATACTAGTTATATATATATATATATATATATATATATATATATATAATATATATATGTATTTATATATATATATATATATATATATATATATATATATATAAAATAATATGATATAATATATATATATATATATATATATATATTATATATATATATAGTATATTATATATATAAAAATATATATATACTATTTTTAAATACTATATATATATATATACTTATATATATAAATATACATACTATATATATAAACTAAAGCATAATAATCACTCAAACTACTCTATACC
>JABUQX010097408.1:0-7500 GCA_015478945.1 Trachelipus rathkii | reverse complement strand
TAGTAGGAAAGAAGGAAAGATGTTGAGTCAAAGAAAACACGAAAGTTAGGAGATTCGAGATTCACAAGACCAGTGTTTTACAGGAGTTATTAATGTTTTCAATAAGCACAAACTCCCACCCTTCAGGACGGAAATTATGAAATAAGTTATAGTGGGATACATTTTAAACGAGTTAGAGGATGAATTTTAGCCAATTGCTGAGTCTCAGACAAGAACAAAAGGTTAGGGTTAGAGTTAGAGAGGTGATATTCCACAGAGACAAATTTATAGTTTAGACGCGGGATGTTGGTAAAGTTAATGGAAAACCCTCGCCTACGCAAATCTGCCATCTTTCCCACACAAACACACACTCGACACACTCGACAAACTCGACAAACTCGACACACACACACACACACACACACACACACACACACACACACACACACACACACACACACCACAAGAAAGAAACAAATAGACAAAAACAAAAGGAAAAATGAGAAATCGGGATAAAAATTGAACACAAACTAAATCCTAACTTAAAAATTTTAAGTACTGAAATTAATTAAATATATACTACTATACAATTAAAAAATAAAACTTAAACCTATGCAACTTTATTACACTCGGATAGGCAATATTAAAATTTGTTAAAACCTACAACTAAAAAAAGAAAAAAAAATTTAAAACTAAAACTTATCTTTTAAAGCGCCAAACGTAGACCTCGCCGAAACGAATAAATGATTATTTACCGAGTGATACAATTTAATAAAACTTTCAATTAAAACAAAATGATTTGAAAAAATAAATTAAAAAATTTCACTAAACACATCACAACATAATAATAACGATAAATAAAATAAAGATAAACTTTCAACAAGGAGCACATTCAAACACGTCTACACTGGACAAAAATAAAACACAATATATGACCACTTAACATATGCACCGCATATTAAACACCTGAAAACAACTTGTCATCTTGCCTCAAAATCTTGGAGTGCTGATCGCAAGTCCCTTTTACGCTTCTACATCGCTCTAATCCGATCGAAACTGGACTGTGACTGTGCAGTATACGATCAGACCTCCACAACGCTACTACACTTGTTAGATCCCATCCAAAACGAGGCGATCCGTATCTCCACTGGAGCTTTCCGATCGTCTCCCCGGGTGAGCCTTGAAGTTGAAGCCAATGTGTTGCTACTCTCTCTTCGAAGAGAATACATCATGTGCACAAGTTTCAAACCCCAATACCGTCTGGTCTGACCCCAATTCTGCAAGGGATACATTAGAATCCTAATTACTGGCCATTTGAAAACCCGGTTCATAACAGTAGTTCTGGGCCAACTTGCGCGACAAACTCTGTCCAAAAAGTCCTCGGACACCCCCATTAGGGAGTGTTAAAAACATCGTATCCCCCTCAAATTTGGTATACCCCTTTCCTATGACGTAACCTCGTCGTAGACGAGGTTACGTGCCTCTACGCCCACTGGATGGGGTCCCCGGCCCTAAAAATACCAAATGTTCGTAGAAGGTTGAAATTTGGAGCTTGCATAGATGAGTTATGAGTAAGGATGAGTCGGATCCGGATTCGGATTCGGATTCGGATTCGTCACCGGTGCTGGAGCCTGTGCGGTGCTGAGTTAGCAAATATTTGTAATTATGGAGTGTTAGGTTTATCGTACCGTCCTAAAATTTGGCCGAGCGCCATGTGATGAAGTTAACCTCTTTGCGTTCCCCGGAGGAGGGTGCTGGCCCCCTAAAAATAGGAAATGACCGTAGAAGGATGAAATTTGGAGATGGTATAGAGGAGGAAGGAGTAAGTAGGATTCGGATCCGGCACCGGTGCTGGAGCCGGTACGGTGCCGAGTTAGTAAATATTTGTATAATAATGCAGTATTGGTTTCCTTATATATGTTATTGAACCCGTAGATCTCGAATATTATGGTTATAAGCTCGTAAAGGGTGTCAGGGACCCCCCATAGCGGGATCATCCGAAGAAAAGCACAGATTGTATAGAATAGGAAGGCTGAAATTTGGAGAATACATAGAAGAAGGAGAAAGAATTCTGAGTCTGATGAGTAAGAGTTGGTTTAATTCACAGGTGCTGGAGCCGGGTTTTGTGTTTGTGTTTTTTTGTTTTTTTTTGTTTTTTGGGGGTTGCTTTTTTTTTTTTTGGGGGAGGGTATTTTAATAAACCAATGCAATGCTGCTTGCTAATCAGATCCTGTAGATCTCAAAATATGATGGTTTGGCTAGTGTTGAGGACCCCTTGCTTAGGCTGGTACCCGCCTGCCTGCCTCCCCGCCCTGCCGCGCAAGAAACCGTTGCGAGAGCGCAAACGCGTTTCTGTTTTCATACTACTTTTTTTAGTTTTTGTGAGTAACGTTTTAAATTATAAAAAAAATTGTTTATAGCACATGTTTTAACATACCTTAAAAGCAGTAAATCAGTATATCAAAGTAAATCAAAACCGCCCCTTCTACCACCCCTCCTGCCATTCCATGATCTTTTTGCATCTATGATGTTCAAAGTTCATATTTTTGTTAAATTTTTTTGATTTATTTGTTAAAAATTAATTTTTACTAATTTTTTATTTCTTTTTATGTTTTACATACTTAAAGTAGTAATCAGTAAATCAAAACACCCTCCCCCGCACCTTCCTGCCCCATCCTGGATCTATTGCATCTATTCATTCTGAAATCTTCAGGACACCCTCTAAATATGTTTATTGTCTTAAAAAAATATATTTTTTACCAAAATTTTATATTTAACATACCCTAAAAGCAGTTAAATCAGTAAAATTCAAAACAACCCTCCCACCATTCCTCTTGGCCCATCCGAGGATCTATATGTCTATTGATCTATTAATCAATTGTACATTTTGTATAAAACATTTTATTTTATTGTGGAAAAAATATTTTTTTTACTAAAAATTTTGTTTTACATACCCTAAAAGCAG
Source organism: Trachelipus rathkii (assembly GCA_015478945.1). Taxonomy (NCBI): domain Eukaryota; kingdom Metazoa; phylum Arthropoda; class Malacostraca; order Isopoda; family Trachelipodidae; genus Trachelipus; species Trachelipus rathkii. Next base: position 4,556 of record JABUQX010097408.1, on the reverse strand, counting down.
TAAATAGAAATCCAGTAAAATCAAACCACCCTCTCCACCACCCCTCCCACTATCCTGTGATCTATTGATCTATTCATTCAAGTCTCTTTTCGTTTAGCATTAAGTTGTTTGGCCTAAAAGCTGAAGAGAAAAACAAGTTTTTATTTTAAAAAGATTATAATCATAAGTGCAGAGCTACATAATTGTTGGACATATAAATTTTTTAAAACATTCAAATATATTTACCAAGTTTATTAAAGAAACATTATTAAAAAAAACATATGATGAAAAAAAATACAGTTATCACCGCATAAATTAGAATTTGATAGGTGTACAGGAAAACATAAGCGTCTTAACATATTGTGAACATTATTATATTTTAAAAGAGATGTTACATAATGATTACTAAACATTAAAATCTAAATGCAGACAGTCAAGGAAATATACAAACATTATTTTTATTCTTATACACAGTTATCCAGTGTCCATTGCCTTCGCAGACAGTCCGAGGAGGAAGTGTTGAGGACAAAGTCCCAGGAATCGGTTGGTCCAATTTCCAAACAAGAGCCGAGTTTTCATTAACAGGCGAATTACACCTAAAATATCTTTCTTTCGTTTCGAAATGGACATTAAATTATTTCATCTTCATCATTCTTTAATAATTCGAAATTATATTTCGTACTCTGGCAATCTCTATATTTGAGGATGTTCCATTATAACACCAGAACTTTGAGATGGGGGATTTCAACTTTGTCCAAAATGAGACTCAGCCCTTATGTTCCTTTTTCTTAGGCATAATGAGCATTGATAAGCCATTACAACCTGAAAAGCATCAGCCTATGAGATCGTACGCGTTATAAATTACTGTTTTCAGCATAAGTCTTGAGATCAACACTTGTACCGTTATCGTTGCAAGATACAGTATTGGCAATTAAATCGTAAAAAGGTCGTGAACAATGAGAATGTGAGCCTTCGTATATCATCTCATAATCACGACCATATGGTTGACCATTCACATGCAGACTGATACCTCTAAGTCCGAAATGGTTAAATTTAAATGCAGACTTTCCATAGTTTCCAGAATAAGCCTCGTGTTCTACAATCCCTATAATTACTTTCTGAGGTAAGCTACCATTGACGATGTTACGCGTTATATTAATACTCGATAATCCTTGGGTAAAGTTAAAAATTTTAATCTCAATTCTCTTGATTGGATATTTCGCTGTATCGGTCAAAGAGATTTCTTGATTTCCATATGTTTACTGGGAGATAAATTTCACTTTATGTACATAAAGATAAGTATCCAGTAAATTGAAAATAGGGTGTGGTGCGTTAGTGTTGGGCTTTCCGAAAACTGCTATGGACATTAGCGCAAATTGAAGTGTGATCTACGTTAACCTTGATACGAGTGGCCCACTGATGGTAAAATAAGTCTTTCTTGTGAGGATGAATTATCCACGTTTACACGACCGTATATTTCGTATGTGTTAGTTTTTAGATTAGCAACGTTTCCCTATGTTCTCTACATCTTTAAATTGTAATGATCCCACATGATTGCAGGGTGAGACTTCCTTGCATCTGAGCAATAATTTAGTAAAAGTTTCAATATAACTTCGGTAAGGGTAACTTGCAGCTGATGCTCCTAGAGAGATGGTTTCATTTAAAAAAAACTTTGTCAAGTTGGATTAAAACACGTGTACAGGAAATTTGTCTTGGATGTACACTACGTGTTCGCGTTTGCCTGTGAGAGAATCTGAACCATCTTCATGTTACTTAACTTAAGCCTTCAAATATAAAAAACACGCTTCGAAAGGTCAAGATACTAGGCTCAGAAGTGCCTTGGATATATGACAATTCGAGAGGTACATTCGTATTGGTGATTGTGTATGGAACTGGTTAATTACCAATAAAAAGTTGATTCACTTACAACTGATCTGTGTTAGGGATTCCACGGAAAAGAGGTTCCGGTTTACTCTACAAAAATCTGGCACGGGCGAATGGAAGCAAATAGCCTCTTGTTCGGTACAATCGCTTGACGTATAATGAGGAGAAATATGTTTAAGCATTTCTTATATACGAAATAGATGATGGCTATTATTATTTATGTAAAAGTTACCACTTATCTCTGTTATTAAATAGCGAACACGTCAATACATTTTTCCTTTAATGGTTCTTTCATATTCCTCTTTACAGGTTTTTTACTTCGACCTACACCTTGACCAGTTATTTTGCGTCGTATTTTTCGTTTAACATCATCTAACATTTTATCTGACGCATCGGCTAGTCGACGTTTTACAGCCGTACGAGGGTCGACACCACCCATAATACCCTAGATCAGTGTTTCTCAAAGTGGGCGATAACGCCCCCTTGTGGGCGCTGGAGGCCTAGAGGGGGGCGGTAAGGGGCCTAGAAAAAATGGGGGGTGTTAAAGTGGTTTAGGGGGGCGATGGCTGATTTGTAATTTCATCTACTTTAATATTTTAAAATTCACTGAAATTAAAAACCTTTTTTACCCCCAAAAAACCCCTTTTTGTTAAAAAAAACTACAAACCCAAAAAAAAAAAAAAACAAAATCGAAATATTTAGTAATTTTAGTTCATATTTCTGCCCTGTTTGAATTGTATAAATTTTAGTTTTTTATACTATATATATATGATATATATATAATATATAATATATATATATATAATAATAATATAGAATTATATATATATAATATTATATATATATATATTATATACTATATATATAACTAAATATATATATATATATATATATTATATTATATAATATATAGATATATATTTTATATATATATATATATATATATATATATATATATATATATATAAATATATAATATTTTTAAAAATATATAAAATTGAAAGAAAGTGATATATATATATATATATATATATATATATATATATATATAATATATATATATATATATATATATATTATTATATAGAATATATATATATATAATATATATATATATATATTCATTGTGGTTTTTAAGTTTTGTAAAGTAAAAAAAATTGGGCGGCGCGGTTGAAAAATAATAATTTTCAAAGTGGGCGCGTAGACGAAAATAGCGTTGCACAAACCTCTGCCTAGAATAGTGTCTAAGATCCGTCCTAAGGTGGCCATTTTTTAGCGATGGTATTTACCTCCTGATTTGAAACATAAGGGGATAGCCACGTCGGAAAACGAAGGCAAAAAAACCACCTAAAACCATACCCCTCTGCATCTGAACCCATGAGATTACTTTCTTTTTCCCATTATAATTATTATGTATTTTAACGGAGCTCCCTTCTGATGCTGTACTATAACACAATCGAGTCCCAACTGGAATGTATGAATTACCTTCAACGTCTCGTATATAAATACGATCGAAACTCAGTGGTCTTACCAGAGGCAAGTATCGTTGGAACATTAGGAAATTGTTATAAATCTGCCAATCTTTAGCGAAAATGAAACTATCTTAAACAAGCGAAGCTTAGTATTCCCTACATTACTGATGCCTATAATATCTGATAAATATAGGCCATACCAGGATCTTAAAGTAACAACTCATTAGGATCACATACGAAATGTAATGAATTAGGAAAAGTTGTTTTTGAAGATGCTATATAATCGTCAATAGTAGGCAGGCTAATGGAAATAGAAGGCGCGTATAAAAAAATTACTAGCATCGGTTGGTTATAGGTTCACCTCCTCTTCTAGCAGGGTTAATCTGCTAAGACGAACATACTTACGGCCAAACATGCATAGGTGAAACTGGAATGCATTGCGCTTTTAATCGGGTAAGTTTACAGTGCCGCCAGATCTTAAAGACACCAGTTTCATGAACCTTCCCCTTTGGTTTATTAGTGCAAAATATCAGGTCTTGACATATTCGACTTACTATAAATTTGTTATTAAAGTGTTCCAAGTATGTTCAAGAGAGGGACATGTTATAAACCTTCGGATGTATAGTAAACCTTTCAATGTAATATTCGATACCATATCACGTTTCTGTATATGTAAACTATCTGTGTTACGCAACTTCAAAGTGTTTTTTACAAAATCAATGCTTCTATTAAATTATGAAATTGCCACCTCTGGTAACACGTTTACATTCTCTATACTGGCATCAAGAAATATTTCACTTTATTTCCTGCTTCAAACATTTCTCGTTCGAGAGTTATAGGGTTTCAATATTTCTGTATTAAAATCAGATATTTTATTTTCAGGATGGAGGATTCCATAGAGCCGAGGAAAGGTAGCCTTAAATAGAAATGATCTTCGGTAGTCTATTGATTATTTGTTTCTCAAAATTATCACAGGTACTTATTTTACGAGCTAAACCTTTTTTTATACTACTGGAAGCTTCTTTTCGTATATGTACTATACATACGCTTTTCCATCTGGTTGGAATAGATGAAGGTTCCCCTTCGACAATCTCTTATTTACACCCTTATGCGTTCTTAAGTTGGCATTTTTCAAAGTATATTAGTTGCACACTAAGAAAACCTATAACTCTGATATCTTTAGGAAAATGTATCACTCTTAATAACTGAGCCTTAGTGTTT
>JABUQX010097407.1:20000-22687 GCA_015478945.1 Trachelipus rathkii | reverse complement strand
GCTTAACGAAACTCTTCAAGAAGTACGGCTATCTCCTTATAAATAAAAATATTGATATAGAAACCAACTGCAGAGAGCTTATAAATAAATATAAAAGAGCAAATGATGATAAAAACTTCAATATTCGTGAAATTAGAAGTCTAAATTTATTAGCTAGTTACAAAGTTTCTTTCAAATTGATAACAAAAAAGAAAAATCCTTTAGAAGAGTATTTGTTAAGAAATGATATAACTAATGAGGATCCAAATAATAAGGAAAATGAAACTCCTGAAGCAGCAGAAATATCAGAAATCACATCTGCACCTACGAACACTGTGATTGGTCCTCCTTTCAGCACATTAGCCAATCAGAGCGAAGTTCCCACAGTCCACGTGGAGTCGTGCTCAAATTTTACAACCACCTACAAATATGAAGAACTTTCTCCAAAACTCAAAGCTCATTATCAGATGGTAATAAAACAAAACCACACTCGTGCCGCGGTTAGCAGTCCAATGAAGGGTAAAAAGGTAGACCTTTTAAATACTCAGATTGTAAACAAAAGAAATTCCTTAAATAGTTCCCATGAGAAAAAAGGGACTTTAAAACCCAAAGGGTTGAGAATGAAAGAAAGAATAGAAATGGAAGAAAAAGAGTTACTAAAAATGAATGAAAAATCGCCAACTAAAAAGTTAGATGAAATAAATGATATACTTACTGAAAATACACGAATAAATTTAATTCAGCGATGTAATGAAGCTCATATTGACTTAATAAAACGCTTCAGAAAAGAAGTTGACTACGCTGCAATTAGTAAAGACCAGTTAGAAGACGAATACATTAATTCATTACTTAAAAATAAAGAGAAAAGTTCATTAATCATAAAGAAACAACCCTTTTGGTTCAAGAAGAATGAAGTCTCTCTCTTTGTTGATACCTCATTGAAATTATGCCAGATCATTCTCCCTGACAAACATATTAGCACGATATTATACGAATGACTCACTTTCAAGGACACCTCCGGTGATTTCCCGCGCTTCTTTACGCAATGAAAGCGATTCGTGTCCGCAACATGCATAAGAGAGTGAAAGCACTTGTGAGAAGCTGTCCACAATGTCAAACCGGGAAGACCGGACGGAGCATAAACCCTATTTACGGAAAATATAAAGAAGTTACCTACAAATTTCAAGATTTAAACTGTGACATATTGAAATTACCAGTGTGTAGAGGATACAAGTATTTATTAACCCTCATTGATAGGTACTCCCATTATGTGTGGGCCTTTCCCCTCAAGGATATCACAAAAGAAACCATCGTTAAAACATTAATAAATCAGCTAATTCCGATGTGTGGAGTTCCCAGCCATCTGATCACAGACCGAGGTGGAAATTTTACATCACATTTATTTGAAAGTGTCTGTAAACTGTTAGGAATAACACATATAACTACCGCGAGCTACGCTCCATTCTCGAACTCCAAGGTAGAGGTAACTCATAAGATGATTCTAACCAGTTTAAGAACCATGCTAGCTGAGCCAAGCATGGAGAGTCAAGGGTGGTTAGACGTATTACCTTTCGTTTTATTCGCAATCGCTCGCCCTATCTCAGAAATCGCTCTGCCCCACCAATTGAGTTCGGGCAGAATAAAACATTCCTGACGGCTTGATAGACCCTTCTCTCCCAGACGAACCAAAAACCTATGATAATTATATTGAAAAACTGGCAGGGCTCATGGCAAAACCACTCTCCCAAAGAACTAACTTAAGGAACAGAAATGTGTTCGTCCCTCGTAATTTAAAAGATGCTCAATATTTGCTGGTGAAAAGTCAACAATACAACCGAGGGAAACTCTCGCCCAGATTCCACGGACCTTATAGAGTCGTGAAGATCACTAATAATAACGCTCATATTGTGAAAGGAGATAAGGTGGTAGTGGAAAATTTAAGAAATGTCAAAATTTTCTATAATCTCGTTCCTGACCCACCAGAACGCAAGAAAAACGCGGAATAACAAAAGTGGAGAGAAAAGAAATGAGGAACCGAGGTAAAATAGCTCTTGAGGAAAATAAGAGTCTAAGACGTTGCTATGGTAATTAATACGAGAACAATAGTGTTTATAAATGGTATTAAATATTCATATTGTAAGTTCTTTCACCTTCCACAAGTAGCATTTCACCTGTTCTTCCACTTTCCTCAACTTTGTATTTCCTGTATTCAATCGAAGGAGGGTAAGAAAGTATCTCTGTGAAATCGAAAACAGGGGCCTCACCCCTGTTCTCCGAGGCAGAGATCCTTTGTTGCACTCGAGGGCCACCAGTCTAGGGTGAAATTACGGTAGGGAATCCTTGTAAGACAATAGCATGCAGTGTCTTAGAGTGTATGCATCTCTGTAAGAGGCTATTGCAAACCTCCTGCATATCACTTTGCAATAATGGTGGCCTACTTCATACTTACACTATGTACATTATTTGAAAGTCTAGTGTTTGGTGCCTCTTTTCCTCCGCGGAGGAAAAGAATGAAACAGACAAGGGTTATGATTGGTGCTTGGGTCCTGGAGGGGACGGCCACCAATCACCCCGGGAGTTGAGTAGTGAACCTCATACCGTGAGGAAGTCCTACGCTATTTGTTAGATTTAACCAAAGCCGGCAGGTCACATTTAGGATAGGGAAATAGTGCATATCTTGTAGTTAGTCTGTGTAATTCATAATAGTG
>JABUQX010097407.1:10000-17500 GCA_015478945.1 Trachelipus rathkii | reverse complement strand
TATCGTCAAATGTAGAGCGCTCATCCCTTGGATCCAGTTGTGGAGTCGAGTCGGAGTCGGGACGCGGAGTTCGGGAGTCGTAGTTTTGAAGAGGTGGAGTCGAGTCGGAGTCGAGTCGGTAATTTTGAAAAAGGTGGAGTCGAGTCGGAGTCGAGTCGGTAATTTTCAAGAGAGGTTGGAGAGTTTCGGAGTCGAGTCGATCGGAAATTTTCAAGAGTCGAATCGAGTACTTCAAGATATTAAGTTGGAATCAGAAAATTTGAGCTACAAAGTTATGGATTGTGAACTCTAGTGAATGGACATGACTTCAATCGCTTCAAACAAGCTCACTCACTTGCGACTTCCACATCACAAAATGTGCAATTGCAAACTTTCGAAGTTTTTTTAAACCTGCACCTTATGTTTCAATTTGGGACCCAGATGGCTAAGAATTCAACCTTCAACTTATACCATCTATATTTAAGATGCTGAAGAAATAATAAACTCCAAGGTACGAAGAGAAATTTCTCTCATTGACAACTGGTATTCTATTACTAGCTGCTGTTATATTAATTCCTATCTACAGGGTAAGCTTAAATGAAAGATCAACAACAAAAAGCTAAATCTCACTTTGCAACGTGACCATTGTATTAAAAGGTTGCAAGAAGTTCAAAAAGAAAAGAATACATCTAAACATATTGTAAGTGATGAAACTACAACAATCCCCATTACTACCATTCATTTTTCAGAAAGATCAGAAGATGAGTATGAAAAGCCTTCTAGATATTGAAGAGTTAGTCGAAAGCTTCGACTGGTTCAAAAAAAGGTCAAGGTTCTTCCTCATTGTACACCAATATTCCATAACTTTAAAAAAAATTCTCTGCTACACTGAAAGAAGTTGAAAAAATTGATGAACTTAGAAGCTTAAATAGAAGAGGCCATCGATAAGTATCCAGACAATGTGTACAAGAAGCTGCAATGATGTTACTGCAAACATCCCAAAGCAAGTTATCGTTTGAGGGCTTTTCTGCTCTTAGCATCGTATAAAAATCAGACCTAGAGGAAAAATGAAAGGAGGACCTGGCAATGCGTATTCTATTTAATTAAGAACTAATTCATTCATGAGTAGATGACACTAGATGGTAAGTTCATGTAGCAGTTTATATATATATATATATATAGAAATATATATATATTTATATATTATATATATATATAGATATATATATATATTATATATATATATTATATATATATATATATATAAATATATATAATATATATATATATATATATAGTATATAAACGCCCCATCTCGCCAACGAGCTCTTAATTATGAGAATTTCTGGCGAAGAAAAACATTCAATTACTTCCACATCCTCCATACAACCCAGATCTAGCCCCGTGCGATTTCTACCTCTTCCCTAAGTTGAAAAATGAATTTGAATGGTCATCATTTATGCGTACGATGAAAACATAAAAATACTGTTAAACACGTGAACTAAAACACACTTCTGGAAAATTGACTTCCAGAGCTGCTATGAACAATGGAAGAAACATTGCGAACGCTGTTAACCTCACAAGCATAACTTTACTTTGAAGAGATAACTTTAATTACGCAAGTCCAATTACATAATTAAAGCAACAGCAGTACACTTACTGTTGGACATAATATATAAAATATATATATAAATATATAATATATATATAATATATATATATATAATAAATATAATTAATTAGTAATAATATATATATATATATATAATATAAATATATATATTATTTATATATATAATAATATAGATATATATATTAATATATATAATATATATATATAAATATATATAATATATATATATTATATATATAAATAATATATATATATATTAATATTATATATCAGGGGCGTTTTACATAGCGGTAGGCAGGCGTATAGCTCCTACCCAATATTTTTAGTCTTTTTAATAAAATAATTTAAAATGTTCTAAAGTAAAATAAATTATTAGAATTTATATGAAAGTGTAAAAAGAAGAAACTGATTTATAAATAAATTTAAAGAAAATCAACTACTTTAGTAATAACAATTATAATATTAAATTTCATTTGGAAATTTTCCTTCCTACTCTGTTCTTAAGAGTAAATTGGAAGGGAAACGGTGGTGGTCGGGTAGATCTTCATATTTCATATAAAATTATATAGGAAAAAAGCCAAGCGTCATTACCTTGCTGTTGAGCGAAAAAATAAGCAAATTTCGCGAGCACGAAACTAAACTTTCGCTCACCTAGTGAAATCGTACGAAATAATTGAAAAAAAAGATTTCGAATCGCTCTCTCTCTCTCTCTCTCTCTTCTCTCTCTCTCTCTCTCTCTCTCTCTCTCTCCTCTCTCTCTCTCTCCTCTCTCTCTATTTATCTATCTTCTATCTATCTATCTATCTATCATCTATCTATCTATCTATCTAATCTATCTATCTATCTATTTATCTATCATATATATCTTAACTATCTATCGATCTATCTATCAAGTCATTTTTCAATTATGGTGGCAGAGTGAAAATAAATGTTTACCATATATTTGCTATGATAAGTTTTGGAATAGAGGCAGTAAAGTGTTGTGCTTTATTGAATTTTAAATATATGTAACAATTTTATTAATTAAATGTTTACCTTTTATTTCAATTAAAATATTATTTAAAAATTCTGGGTAGTAATTTTGTCAGGCTTTGAGTCAATCTTATGCATATAATACACAAAAATAAACATAGCTTTTCAAAAAAGGACGTGAAAAATTAAAGTTTTCCTTTCAAAATAAATAAGGGACGTATTGCAGTGAAAAGAGTTTCGTCTATATATATATATATATATATATATAATATATATATTATATATATATTATATATATTAAGATATTATATTAATATATATATATATATATATATAGATAATATATATAGCTTTGCCTACCAAGTGTAAACTTTTAGGTTCTAAGATATATATTATATAATATATATAGTATATATATATATATTATATATATATATATATTATATATATATATATATATATATATATATATATATTATATAGATATAATATATATATATATATTATATAATATATAATCAAGGGCTTAAATGTAAAGTTTCCTTAAGTTTTGCATAGTTGTAAAGATTTCATAAACCTGACCATAGGTAGCCTACCTTAGATAAAGAATAATTAATGATGGAGATATAAAAGTTGGGGAGATTATCTTGTATAAACTTCTTAGGTCGACAGATAAGAGTGGCAAATAAAATTTTTAATAATGGTAAAAAAGTGCCAAGGTTCTTTCATTTAGGTACTCAAATAAAAGATTTAACTATGATAGAATGGGGATTGGCTTGAGTCTGTGGACCAAAAAAAAAAGATTTAGATGTGAGTATAAGCAGCAATCTGAAAACTAACTATCAGTGTTGGAAGCATTGAATAAATTAATAAATGTTAAGTATAAATAAATCGCAATATGCGTTTTACAAAACTAACCAAACTATAAGTAACTGTATAATAGCTATTTTAGGCCACGATTAGAGTACTGCCACAGATTGTGGCCCCTTATTGAAGAAAGACCTAGGATATGTTGAAAGAAGTGTTAAGTTAGTGTAACAAGGATGATTCTGCCTTGAGGGTAAGAGCTATGGGAGAGGCTGAAGGATTAGAATATGTCTTTAGAAGGCGATTCTTACTTCGTGTATTTTGATAAGCTAAGACCCATCTTTTTTTTTTTTTTTTTTTTTTTTTACAGGTAACACCACCACGTGCCGAGCCCTTTTCAAGGAGGGAGCGGAAAATAAAACATTAAAAAAACCCACCCAATCCAGCCTAAGGCAAATCATCTCCAGGTGAGCCCAGACTTGGGCTTAAAGAGAGAAGATTTAAAATATAGTTGAAAAAACAGAAGGCAAGGAGTTCCACAAACAGAAGCTAGCAGGAAAGAAAAAGAGCACCACAACGAACAATTCTGGGTTCTCAATCTCACGCAAAACTAATGCGCAGACCAAGGCACCCTTGTATTGCAAGGGCGCAAGCAAAGGAGAGTGGAATGCGAGTGGCCAACTCCCCTGAGCATCTTCCGCCGTTGAAGTACCTATAGAAAAGAGATAGTGCGCCAACTTCAGTCGCAGAGATAGAGGTCAAGAGAGTTAAGAAAGTACGGGACAGTGTATTAGTCTCTTAGCTTTAGACTAAACCCTATCCAATAGAAGGGTGGAGCCGGAGCCCCCCCCAAATGTGAGAACAGTACTCCATACAAGGGCGAATAAGGCCCTTATACAACTGAAGAGCTGTGCAGAGGAAAAAAAAATTCCCGCAATCTAAACAGAAACCCCAGTTTCTTTGAGCCACCTTAGCAAGCCGATGAAATATGCAGGTTCCAAAGACAATTTATGTTTAGTTATGACAAGAATGTTATGTTGTTCAACAGGAGAGACGTTAGAGCCGTCGAAGAAAAGGGAAAGTTGGAGTGTTTTGAAAGGAGAGTAAGAAGTTGAGTTTTTAAGAGTTGAATTTACAAGGTTGAGGTGACCCCACCGGAAATTCCCATCCAGATCACAAGATTAGAAATCGGAAGCTGCAAAAGACGAAGCAACTCTAGAGCCAAAAAGAGGAGCAGATTTGAAGTGAGTAGAAGATTGGAGAGTTGAGTCATCGCATAAGAGTGAACAGAGTGGAAGCTACAGCTGTCGAATCGTTGATGAAAAGAGAATAATAGTGCGGAGATAGAACTTGAAACCTTGCGGAACACCACAATAACAGGAAAGGAGGGAAAGATGTCCTCGCCGCTCCATCAACGATTGCTGATATAGAGCGATCGGAGAGAAAACTAGACAGAGTAAGCAAAGAGAAGAGGAAACCCAAAGGAAGGGAGCTTAGAGACAGTGACGCATGCACAACCCGATCATAAAGCTGGGAGATGCCCAAGCGCCACCACTCAAGAGCTCCCCATGGTCGCCTAAGGGGCAGAAGACCATTAAATCAGTTAGATAGGATGTCATGTCACCAGTTGACCTCGAACGACGAAAGCCATACTGATGATCTTCTGAAAGAATGGAATGAGACTCCAGATGATCCAGGAAATGAGAGTTAAGAAGAGTTTCAAAGATTTTAGATAGAATACAAGTGAGAGCTATAGGGCGATAGTTGGAAGGATCAGAGCTGCTGCCTTTTTTCGGGATCGGTGGACAATGCGCGCTTCCAGCCCTAAGAAAAGTATAGTAATTAGGAGAAATAGAGAGTAGAGTTGAACGAGAAACAGGCGTAGTATCTATTATATTATCAAGTTTGAAGTCAATTTCCGAAAAAAGATGGTAAAAGTTGAAAAGAACAATGTTAAAAACAAAGATTTTGAAAAAATGAAAATTCTTAAAGAATGACTACAACACAGAAAACCATTCGAAAACGACGTTTAGAGGTCAGAAAAACTACAGTTTGCTCTTTTCCCCGTCAAAATTGGCTGAAAATTAAGAATATTATGTCCACCTTTAGGGGTGGTGAAAATTGTTCTCAGCACGAAGCAAACATTGGACCCTACCCTTTATTGAAGTTATATATAGTATATATATATATATATATAATATACTATATATATATATATATAGATAGTATATATATATATATATAATATATATAATATATATTATATAGTATATATATATATATATATATATATATATAATCATTCCATTATCATCATCCCCCACCTTCTCTCCCCAAGAATGGGGGTAAGGTCCGTAGCATGCACTGGAAACAGAAAAAGTAGTAGAAGAATATGAAAGCCGAAAAGAAAGCTCAGCCTTAACGCCCCCTTTATACCTTTTAGTGAAAACTCGTCGCAGTAGAAAATCCACCCTAGAGCTCACGGCCTCACTATGTATCTCGCCAATGTTAGGTTTACCCCGTAACCCAGGGCGCCACACCATTACCCTCTCACAAAACACCCCATAAACTCAGATTCTCTCCTCAGAATCCCTTTCTGAACTCACTCCACTTTTTCCCTCCGTCCTCCCAGCCGGTCAATTCCCAGCATACTCACCACTATACACCACGACTATCATCCATCCTCTCCACATGGCCAAACCATCTCAACGTATTAAACATTGATTCTCTCAATCTACCCCCCTTTCTTCCCCACACACACTTTCTAATATGTTCATTCTCATTTTATCAATTCTCTCACACTAACCACGCCCCTATGATTATCCACTGAACACATTATACTTTAGATCTATACCTTTATTCCAGACCATGTTCTCACTACTATACATTAACACAGACAACAACTAAAACCTTCATAATATATATATATATATAGTATATATATATATAAATATATATATATATTATATATATATATATATATATATATAATATATATATATATATATAATTTATATATATATATATAATATATATTATATATATATATATACACGAATTTTCCAGAGGTTGAGTCGAGCGCAGGCGGTAATTTTCAAAAGGTGGAGTCGGATCGGAGTCGAGTCGTGTAATTTTCCAAGAGGTCGGAGTCGGAGTCGGAGTCGAGTCGGAGTCGGAGTCGGTAATTTTGAAGAGGGTGGAGTCGGAGTCGGAGTCGGAAAATTTTTGAACCGACTCCACAACCCTGCTTGGATCAGGTGGTCTCCAACAATATCCCCCACAAAACTCCGTTATTCACTCCTTTTATGCACCTTTCTTCTTGCATCTGGCAAACTCACATACCTCTCCTCCAGGTATTCCTTTACTGACTCAATCTACTTTTTCTTCGGTATTCCAGCCGGTCGATTCTCAACACACTCACCACTATACATCTGCTTAAACAAACGACTGTCATCCATCCTTACCAAATGACCAAACCATCTAGATGTACTTTCATTTATTCTCTTATTTGCTCCTTTCTTCACACCACATAGCTCCCTAATGAGTTCATTCCTAATTATATCAATTCTTCTCACAACTAACACGCCCTTAAGATTGTCTATCTGAGCACATTGTACTTTGGATCTATACCTCTTATTCCAGACCATAGTTTCACTACTATACATTAACACAGGTAACAACATACCCTCATATAAAACCCTAGCTTAGTCCATTTACATCCACCAATAATTTAATAGCACCAGCCATCTTCCTACCATTCCCAACTTTGCTATTACACTCTGCATCATCCATTCCCTTTTCATCCAACATATTTCCTAAATATTTAAACTCACACACCTGTTCCAGTTGCTCACCATCCAACTTAACTTCACACCGAGGACTGACCTCACTCACAACCATAACCTTACTCTTATCTACGTTTACTTTCAAACCCCTCCTTTTACACACTCTGCCAAATCCCTTTACTAATCCTCTCAAACTCTCTTCAGTTTCGCCACACAAAATCAAGTCATCCGCATATAGATAGGGCATCCTCCACTCTCTTCCATTCTTCATCATTCTAACACCTACCCCTGCTATCCCCACCTCTAATTCTTTCATAACTCCAT
>JABUQX010097406.1:42500-47707 GCA_015478945.1 Trachelipus rathkii | reverse complement strand
CAGATGCCTCTTTCTGAACATTAGTGACACCTTCCAGCATCGCTTGGGCTAAGCTTGCTTCACTAAAATCTTTTTTCTTAAAGCTCTCTTCATTAGTTTCCAATACCAGTTTGCCTGCACCTCCACTTTGCTCTGCCTCTTCTTTTCGTAGCTTCTTCAGCATTTGTTCATCATCAGAAATTTTTTTCCTTTTTTGGTCAAGTTATTTTTTTTTAGATGCCTCTTTCTGAACATTAGTGACACCTTCCAGCATCGCTTGGGCTAAGCTTGCTTCACTAAAATCTTTTTTCTTCAAAGCTCTCTTCAATCTTTCATTAGCTTCCAATAACAGTTTGCCTGCACTTCCACTTTGCTCTGCCTCTTCTTTTCATAGCTTCTTCAGCATTTGTTCATCATCAGAATTTTTTTTCCTCTTTTGGTCAAGTTGTTTTTTGTTTTCTTCAGCAATTATTTTGTCTTGTTCAGCCTTTGCAGCTTCATCTTCGAGCTCCTTTTTTCTCTTTCTCTATCAAGTAAGCAATGCATTGTTTATATGCTAAACGTCCCATGGAGCTCTGGAGTTAGAGAAATAAGGTAAGGTTTGTGATCATAACATTTTAGCAGCACCTTGTAACAGTGATTAAAGATTAAATTCTCTCTGACATAGAGACCTGGTACTGTAAGATTCTGCCTGATGTGCGAAAAAGGCTCTTTATCCACATCTGCATTACCAGGTGACAGCGACAGTGAAGGCTTTTTACTACTCTTTCAACTGTTGAAAATCTTGAAGCATTTACTGATGGATCGGTTTTATTAAAAAAACTGAGCCCAATACAGATCTATTGATTTTTTTTGGACTCTGGTTCAGCTTTTTAATGTATTAGTCCACTCATCTAAGAGTATGTCTGTATGGATTTTCCATGGCATGACCCCTACCAATCTTAACTATATTTTGGCAGCTTTCTTTGGACAATCTCGCATTAGGACTAGACATGTAAAAATTTTTCAACAGCAGAGGCTCGACACAGATTATTGTCACAACATTGCTCAACAGATTCCAACCAAAAGTTTTTGTACTTGCAGACAGAAAAACGTTTTGTCCTTTTCAAACAAACATTTCCAAGTTTCTTAATACCTCATAAGAAAACTGGATTTCTTTGGCAGTAAATGTTCAGTATTAAAAAAAGGCAGCATCAATTTTTTTTAAATCAAGATCTTTGAGAGAATTTCTGACTTGCAAATCCTTCCCAACAGTTTCATAACCAATGATGACAAAACAGAATGCAAGAGATGAAATTAATGGTTCTTCTTTTGGAAGAAGCCTGTGACACTCGTAAAGATATGTGCGCTAGATATAACAAAGTTAAGCTCTGCTTTCATGGTAGGTTTTTTTAACAACCTCACAATTTTCTGATATCCAGGTCTTTTCATCAGGTTGGGCCTATGCTTAGTTACATATGTAAGAAAATACTTCTTCACTGCTTCCCATTGTTCCAAAACTTTCAGCACTCTCCTTTATGGTAAGCCACCTACTTGAACAATGTTTAATAAACTTGTGATTAATAACGCCAGTTTGTCTTTGAATCTCACTGTAGTCTTCCCATCTGGATGGCCAGTTGTGGAAGAAACGATGGAGGCTAAAGATAAATTCTGAAACATCTTCACCTAATTCCTCTATACCCTTTAGAAAAGCATTGTGTATTGTATGGATATTGCAAAACTCTATATTTAAAAGTCCTTTTTTTCTTACTATGGTTACTTGCTCGTTAAATGATCTTTTCACTGATTTGTTTACATTTGGACTGTCTGATCCTAACATAAGAACATTTTGTAATGGAATCGATGAGTTATTAAGAGCACAGTTCAATTTTTCCACTAGAATAGAAGCTGTAGCAGTACCTAAGAAAAATGTCTGTAAATGGCTATACATAACTCAATTTTGACTTGTAGACCAATATCTCACACCAATTTCCAATTCTTTTTTCCCTGCAGCATTTGTAGTTTCATCAAACAAAACTGCACAATAAGCATTTTCAAGGTCTTTAATAATATTTTTCTTAAAATATGGCGCCAATGCATCTGAGATCAAATAATGGGCTTTGTTGTTTCCTAAACTGAAATCTTCAGGAACTGCATCTTCTCCAAACATCACCTAATAAATAAATAAATATAATTTTATATATATATATATATATATATATAATATTATATATTTATATATATATATATATATATATAATATATTAAATAGATATATATAGTATATATATATATATATATATATATATATATTAATATAATATATAATATATATACTATAAATAATATAATAACTACCAAAAAAGGTGTGCCGGCAAGTTGGAAAATGAAGGATATTGAAAAGGTGACTGCGTAATGTTCATATTCTGTTTCACATCCACCTGAGCCCTCAGGGCATGACTTTCTATTCATATTTCAAATCATTTGGCAAAAAAGGATTTTCTTTTTTATGTATTAAAACCCCATATATTGAGACCAATTATGAATATAAGAATCATGGTTTTTATGTAGTTTTCTAAATTAAATTTAATACAAAAAAAGCAAGGAAAGGCTTAAAGTTGTGTTTACTGAGTAACTCATGACATAGCTTAATTCTAATGAACTTTCCTTTACTAAAAAAAATGTAAAAAAAAAATAATTCTTTAGAACTGATAAAAAAATCTATTTATATATATATATAAATATAAATATATAATATATTATATATATATATATATATATATATATATATATATTTATATAATATATATATATATATATATAATTATAATATATATATATACTATATATAATATATATATAATTAAGCCCCTAGAACAGATTTTATTCAGTAATTGATTACAGATTTGTCATAATAATAAACATTTTCAGAAGAATGTTTTAAAATGCCTTCATTCGTAAAAGATTTTTTTATTATTAATAATTTCACAAATCTTTAATAGAGTGTAAAATAAGCAACAAAAAAAATAAACTTTCACAAAAACATTATACAACGCCACTTCATAAACATATGGAAATCATCACCGAAGAGAATATCTGAAGTCAAAAATTGGATAGTAAAAGGGAAGAATTCTGTATTTTCTAGAACACTGGACAACCCAAAATAGCGAAAGGTTGAAGCCGTGAAACAAAGGAGTCTTGAGGAAAGTTTCTTCCCCCTAAATATTTGCCATATCCAATGACCCCAAATCACAGCAATTCTTCAGAATAATTAAATTATATTGCATATGAGTAACCAGCATTCACAATCATTAAGGCAGGACTCAAAGAACTTGTTGCCCATCTTCAACCAAATATCTTATTTCTAGTAGAAATTTTTTTTTGTAGAGAGATTTTACCAACTTCGTACAGAAAATTGAGATCAGCAGTATTCGAGAAGTACTAAGGCTGATCAGATATCATTTACGACAATATATTGATAGCTAAATATTCAAACAAGTCATTTATTCTTTAACACTTACGGGCTTACAGCCAGTTTGAAATAATTGGACTATGTATTCCTTTGCGCAATATATTATACCGTAAATATATATAATATATATATATATATATATATATATATATATATATATATATTATATATATATATATACGATATAATTATATATATATAATTTTGATTTTAAATTTTAATTAATGAGTATCTTATTATCCTATATTTTGAGATATTTGAGTAAACTTTATTTCAATAATACTGTAGGTATGTAATACACTGTATATGAATACTACACAAGGCTACCATTATATTTTTGTTGCACGAAGTCTATTGCAAGAAGCAAAACTGTAGTCTGCAGCAACACATTTCAACCACCACATTAGTTCCATAGCAGTAGTTTTAGCTCGATCAGCATACAGTTTGAATAAGAATCATGGTTTTTTATGTAGTTTTCTAAATTAAATTTTATACAAAAAAAGGAAGGAAAGGCTTAAAGTTGTGTTTACTGAGTAACTCATGACATAGCTTACCTGAAAAGTTTCACGAAGTCCATTGCAAGAAGCAAAACTGTAGTCTGCAGCAACACATTTCAACCACCACATTAGTTCCATAGCAGTAGTTTTAGCTCGATCAGCATACAGTTTCTGAATCTGCTAGCCAAGCGGGTTCTGATACTGCTCTCACTAATAAATTTTCATCACTTGAATTTCCCATATTTTGATTTAAATAACAAAGTGAGCTATATTGTATTTGAGTTTTTGCTCTAATTTAACTTTGCTGCTAATTGCATATGAAACTGCTTCTTGAATGTTGTATAACTGCCTGGAAGCCATTTGAGGAAATGTTTATGCATTTCATGCATATTTTACAAAAAATTTCGCTGTCTGACTGTTTCTTTCCCCACTCAATTTTGAAGCCTTGAGGATCAGTTCTATCCAACCAAGACATTTGAAACTTACATCTCATCCAAGTTTTCAAAATTTTAAAGTCCGTAAAACTTTCTTCATGCTAGAATTTAACCAATTTTAAAACACCTGAAAATTAAAAATTTAAACAAGTTTAAATCTAGCTTAGTTCTGAGTTCAATAAACTGTTTGTAGTTAAACCACATTTGTAATTCAGTCACAGGTAACAGAAGAAAAAGAATCTCCAAAGTAACCCTACTTGCCCAAAAATGTGAAGAAAAGGAAGAAAAAGTGTAAAATTGCCGCAAAAAAGTTGAAAAAAAAATGACTAAGGCTAAAAAAAGTGTAAAAAAGTGAAAAAAGTGTACCGAAATATAACTTGTTGTGTAGACGTTGCAAAACTAGTATTATTGCTCATAATCTAGAACTAGGAAATTCTGAAAATATGCCAACTGAGAGAGATGATTATGCTAAGGCAGCTAAAGCTTAAGAGTCGTTACTGCCCCTGCTCCTTCACCATTGTCATTCTCACACGATACTTCATACGACTGAGATATCAGTCATATCAGTCATATCAAAATTAAATGTGGCTGATCACGCTGATGAGCCCAGTGATAATGCTTGACAGTAGTCCCAGCACAGTAGTCAGTACTCCGTAGTGACTGGTCTGGGGAGTGGTGACTAGTGATTAGTGAATCAAAAGTTGATATCCCAAAGCCAAATATTAATTTAGTCATTCACTCATCCTCCTTCATTTACAATCTTGTATAATTAGTGATTAGTGAATCAAAAATTAGATATTCCAAAGCCAAATATTGAATTTAGTCATTCACTCATCCTCCTTCATT